>ONZH01018508.1:0-166435 GCA_900303285.1 Rhinella marina | reverse complement strand
TGTACTGTGCGTTCTGCTGCCTGCAAAACTCTTTTATATACCTGTTAAACAACCGTCTGACTGGTAGTACACGGCTGTGTACCTAGAAATATTTTTTTAAAAAAAGTCCTTTTATTTGGCACCTGTATGTTGCGTTCTGCGTGCCTGCAAAACTCTTTTATATACGTGGTGTTAATACACACCGTCTGACCTGTAGTACACGGCTGTGTACCTAGAAATATTTTAAAAAAAAGTCCTTTTATTTGGCACCTGTATTGTGCGTTCTGCGTGCCTGCAAAACTCTTTTACATACGTGCTGTTAATACCCACCGTCTGACCTGTTAGTACAAGCTGTTGTAATCAGACATATTTAAAAAAGTCCTGTTATTTGGCACCTATACTGTGCGTTCTGCGTTCCTGCAAAACTCTTTTATTATACGTGCTGTTAATACCCACCGTCTGACCTGTTAGTACACGGCTGTGTAATCAGACATATTTAAAAAAAAGTCCTTTTATTTGGCACCTGTACTGTGCGTTCTGCGTGCCTGCAAAACTCTTTTATATACGTGGTGTTAATACACACCGTCTGACCTTGTAGTACACGGCTGTGTACCTAGAAATATTAAAAAAAAGGCCTTTTATTTGGCACCTGTATTGTGCGTTCTGCGTGCCTGCAAAACTCTTTTATATACGTGGTGTTAATACACACCGTCTGACCTGGTAGTATACGTCTGTGTACGCCAAATATTGTAACAAAAAAAAAAATGCGGAGGGCTAGCGGAATCGGACGTGGACGAGGACGGGGGCGCGGAAATGCTGTTGGGGGCCTTGTTGAAGCCAGTGGGATACAATGCGTGCTGGTGAGGGGCAGCCAGGATTCCGCTCATCCAGAATCCCTGCCTTTATGGGACAGTTAAGCAGGGGGCGGGTTACACCGCTGTTGAGGCCTGAGCAGTGTGAACAGGTGGTGCAATGGATAGCCGATAGCGCTTCCACACAGTTGTCCACCAGCCAGTCATCCACACAGTCTCACTCTGACCCTCCTTCCTCCACACCTGGCCAACAGAGTCATCCCACCCTTGACCCCTCCCAGGAGCTCTTTTCGGGTCCTTTTTCAGATGTGCCGGAAGAATCCCTGGAGCTACCAGAGGAATTTGTTTGTAGTGATGCCCAACCACTTGAGTATTCGCCATCTCCTGCTGATGTGGACCCTGAACCAGCATCTGTTATCATGAGCGATGATGATGATGAGACGCAGTTGCCATCAAGGGAGGCTGTTGGAATGTCCAGTGGGCAGGAGGAGGAGCAGAGTGAGGAAGTGGAAGAGGAGGTGGTGGATGACGAAATGACCGACCCCACTTGGCCAGGGGTGATGTCCAGCGGGGAAAGCAGTGGAGAGGTGGTGGTCTGCGCAGCACCGAAAAAGGCAGCAAGAGGCAGAGGGATGTCCAGAGGCAGAGGGATGTCCACAGGCAGAGGGATGTCCAGAGGCAGAGGACAGTCCAGACAGAGAAGTGAGGCCACAGCCAGCAGGGCCGAAGCTGTTCCCGGCAGCAGGCAGTCGCGCGAAGCTCCCCCATCGAGGCCTCGTACTTCTGTGGTGTGGAGATTTTTTAATGTTTGTGCGGATGACAAACTGAGCGCGGTTTGCACACTCTGCCACTCAAAACTGAGTAGGGGCTCTGAGAAGAGCAATATGACCACCTCAGGCATGCGGCGTCACTTGGAAGTCAAGCACTGGGCTGAGTGGGAGAGAGCAAACGCAATACAACCTGCGCCAGGTCTTCCTGCCACTGCCTCTTCCCCTTTGTTGTGTGCTGCCACTGCGGTCCAGACCTCCAGCCAGGACACCTCCACATCTGCCTCTGCCTCGACTACTTTGGGGCCTTCTCCTGCTGCCTCCCCTTCCCCCGCATCTTCGCCTGCACCTTCACACTCCTCGTCCCATCAACTGTCCATCTCGCAGGCGTTCGACCGCAGGCGGAAGTACGCCTCGAGTCACCCCCAAGCCCAAGCCTTAAACTGCCACATCTCCAAACTGCTGGCCCTGGAGATGTTGCCGTTTAGGCTTGTGGAGACGCAGGCCTTCCGCGACCTGATGGCGGCTGCCGCACCTCGCTATTCCGTCCCCAGCCGCCACTACTTTTCCCGGAGTGCCGTCCCCGCCCTGCACCAGCACGTGTCGCGTAACATCAGGCGGGCCCTGAGGTACGCAGTCAGCGCAAAGGTCCACTTGACCACCGACTCGTGGACAAGCGCTTGCGGCCAGGGACGATACATCTCTTTGACGGCACACTGGGTGAATGTTGTGGAAGCGGGGACGGGGTCGCAAAGAGAGACGGCCTACCTACCACCCCCGCCCAAGATTGCCAGCAGGGTTCTGATAAACCCCCCTCCTCTTCTCCTCCTCCTCCTCTGCCTTAACATCGCCCTCAGCCGCTAGCTGGAAGCGTTGCAGCACTGGCGCGGGGAGACGTCAGCAGGCGGTGCTTAAGCTCATCAGCTTGGGCGACAGGAAGCACAGCGCCCCAGAGGTGAGGGACGCCATATTGCAGCAGACGGAGATGTGGCTGTCGCCGCTGCAGCTAGGACCAGGCATGGTCGTGTGCGATAACGGCCGTAACCTGGTGGCGGCTCTGGAGCTTGCCGAACTCAATCACGTACCATGCCTGGCCCACGTTTTTAATCTGGTAGTCCAAAAATTTCTAAAGACTTACCCCAACCTGGCAGAGCTACTGGTGAAAGTGCGGCGCTTGTGCGCTCACTTTCGGAAGTCAACTGTAGCTGCTGCTAGCTTAAAAAACTCCAGCAACGCCTCCATTTGCCTGAACATCGGCTGTTGTGCGACCTGCCGACTCGCTGGAATTCCACCTATTCCATGTTGGCCAGGGTGTGTGAGCAGCAGAGAGCATTGATGGAGTACCAGATTATGAATCCACGCGTGCCTCCAACTCAGCTCCCTCAGTTTGCCAACCACGAGTGGCCATGGATGGCAGACATATGCGATGTACTGCGTATCTTTGAGGAGTCCACCAAGAAGGTCAGCAGCGAGGACGCTATAGTGAGCGTAACCATCCCGCTCCTATGCGTCCTTAAAGAATCGCTCATCGCAATAAGGGAGAACGCATTGCACGCAGAGGAGACGGGGGTAGGAGGAGACGCAACGGAGCTACACAGTCAGACCACACTTTTGTCTGCTTCTCGGTGGCAGTTGCAGGAGGAGGAGGAGGATGAGGAGGAGGAGGACGACGTGGAGGTGGCTGTGGAAGAGGAGGAGGATGCTGGCGGCGAGGGTAGCAGTCAGGCTGTGTGCGTCCCATTGGTTCAGCGCGGATGGGGCGGAGAGGAGGCGGAAGAGGAAGAGGAGGAAATGGCAAGTGATCCTTCTGGTGGGGCAGTGACGTCATGCCTATTCAGAGTCTGGCACACATGGCTGACTTCATGCTGGGCTGCTTTTCCCGGGACACACGTGTTGTCCGGATAGTGGAGAACAAACTGTACTGGGTCTTCGCACTCCTGGACCCCCGGTATAAAGATAACGTCTCCTCTTTTATTCCGGTAGAGGAGAGGACGAATCGATTGCTGGAATACCAGAGGGAACTCGTGCAGAACATGATGGAGATTTTCCCACCCACCATCGCTGGCGGCAGAGAGGAGAGGGTCTCCCAGAGTCCCACAACATCATCAGGCCCACAGCCACCAGGGGAACACTCTCCAAGGTGTGGGACACGTTCATGGCACCCCCTCGTGCAACTTCCATCACTGCGGGGCCCGCTATCAGCAGGAGGGACAAGTATCGGCGGATGTTGCGGGAGTACCTGGCAGACCGTACCCCTGTCCTCCCCGATCCCTCGGCGTCCTACACTTACTGGGTCTCCAAGTTGGACACGTGGCTGGAACTGTCCCTGTACGCCTTGGAGGTGCTTGCCTGCCCTGCCGCCAGCGTGCTATCAGAAAGGGTGTTCAGCGCAGCCGGGGGCATTATAACCGATAAGCGCAGCCGCCTGTCAACCGACAGTGCCGACAGGCTGACGCTAATCAAAATGAACAGCAAGTGGATTGACCCGGACTTTGCTTCTCCAACAGTGGAAAGCAGCCAAAAGTGAAGTGCCATCTGTATGAAGTGCCATTTCCTCCTCCACCTCCTCCTCCTTAACCGCCGTAGAATTGCTCCGTAAAAAAAAAAAAAAAAATATTTATGGCTCACCTCTTGGGCCTACAAGCAATTTTTATCATGGCTCACCTCTTGGGCCTACAAGCAATTTTTATCATGGCTCACCTCTTGGGCCTACAAGCAATTTTTATCATGGCTCACCTCTTGGGCCTACAAGCAATTTTTATCATGGCTCACCTCTTGGGCCTACAAGCAATTTTTATCATGGCTCACCTCTTGGGCCTACAAGCAGTTTTTATCACGGCTCACCTCTTGGGCCTACAAGCAATTTTTATCATGGCTCACCTCTTGGGCCTACAAACAATTTTTAAGAGGTCTCACCTCTTGGGCCTACAAACAATTTTTATTATGGCTCACCTCTTGGGCCTTAATACAATTTTTAAGAGGTCTCACCTCTTTGGCCTCCACTTAATTTTTTCGAGGGCTCACCTCTTGGGCCTCCATATAATTTTTTCGAGGGCTCACCTCAAGCTAACTTTGCGCACTCATTAAAATATTTTCACAACAAGGACCTAAGAGCCCTCGATGGGAGAGCTTTGTGTGGGGGCCTGTTATAGGGAAGAGATGCGGCCCTGCGGGCTCTAGCCTGCCTTCTCCATGAGCCTCTGGCCAGCCCACGGCCTCTTCCTGCCTTTTGCGGTCCTACGCATCCCTCAACATCCCCACTGCTTTACCTGCTAGACATGACACTGGGCCAGGTCGGGTCACTGACTTCGTCATACTCAACCACCTCCTCTTACACTGCCTCACTTTGCTCCAACAGCCTCCCTTGCTGGCAACTGTGTCTCATCATCGTCCCTAATCATTTTACACTTTAGTGCCCGTTCCACACCACCATCAGCTAGAGATGGAGCTTGCTCCAGTGTTTGGGCATCAGAACAAACAAAATCCTCAGATAGCTCCTGCGATTCTTGCATGGGTGGGAACACTGGGTTGATAACATTGGGCAGGGTGGGAGGAAGGAGGGTCAGAGTGAGGTCCCTGCAGTTTCTGCAGGCTATCGACGAGACTGGACTTTGTGGACTTGACTGGGTGGTGGACAGATTTAACAAATCTAGAAGGAGAAGGAGGGGTTTGCCGAGCTGTCTGTAAGGGTTGCGGAAATCCAGACAGAACCAAGGCCCAAAACTTGGGTGGGGGTAGCAGGTTTGCCCGTCCCCGCCTCCACAACATTCACCCAGTGTGCTGTCAGGGAGATGTAGCATCCCCGGCCTCAAACCAAAGTGTTGGTGGTCAAATGGCCTTTTGCAGTAACCGTGTTACTCGGGCGTGGATGATGTTTTGGGACATGTGCCTGGGCAAGGCAGGGATGGCACAGAGGGAAAAATAGTGATGGCTTGATTGCTTTCCCCCTTGCCTATGCCATCTGTGGTTGTCATAGGCAACGTGATTTTAAGGGGTGCAGAATTTTATCTTCTTTTTTGTCTAGTTTGGCTTGGGGTCCATGGCAATGTAGAGGAAAGAAGGTTTCCTTGTATGGTCTCACTTTACAGAGAGGTTATATTGTCTTTGGAGTGTATTGTTGAGAGGCTGTGATAGTGGCGTAATAGTGCGACTTGGGCGCGTTATATGCACCCAGACATGCTTCCCCTGCTGTCCCAGTTGCATTCCAGCAGTGTTGGCATCCTTTTCTGAGGTTTCAGGGTGGACTTGGTGACCTCCAAGTGGTCGAATTGAGATTTCCAAGTGGCGAGCATTTTTTTCCCATAGACTTTAATGGGATTCGATATTCGGTCGAATAGTCGAATATCGCGGTCTATTTGAATCGAATTTCGAACTTTCGAATATTTCACTACTCGCTCATCTCTAATAATCATCAAAGACTGCAGTAGCAAAGTACTGCATGAACTGTGTGTTGTATTGCCTTCCAGAATTGTACCAACTATTAAAATATAAAACACAATGAAAGACATAACAGAAAAAAACCTAAATGCATTAAATGCCATAAATAAAAAAGATGTATGGATCCTAGCTAGAATATGACAAAACAAAATACTTATGATTTATTTCTTGAAAGTTATACCCCACATGGTAATTCCAATAAAAAACAGAAGTGACAGAAGTGTTATTTTTTGGCAACCTAACACCCCAAAATATGAAAGATGAAATTTAATCAAAAAGTTATATGTATCTGCAAAAAAAATTCATTGCATAGTTGCCTCAATGGAATAATAAAAATATTATGGGGCGTTTCAACAGACAGATTAGTTTTAATAAAAAGTGATGCAAAAGTAGTAAAATATAAAGAGGTTATATCAATTTGGTATCCCCATAATTGTCTTACTCCCAAAATAACATTATTATGTCATTTATACTGCACAGTGAACTCAGTAAAAAAAAACAAACAAAAAAAAAACTGACAGAATAGTTGATATTAGTTCATCTCTCTTTACAAAAAATAAAAAGTGATTGAAAAATCATATGTCTCCTTAAATGACCAATGAAAAACTATAGCCTGTCCTGCAAAAAAATAAACTCTCATATAGCTCTGTCAATCAAAAAAAAAAAGCGACATGTTATATTTGAAAAAAAGGAATGTGTCATCAGAAAATAAACTTCTGTTTAAATCACCACTTTCTGTTAAACGTACATATTTTTTAAACTTTTGGTGTTTTCATTTTATTGGTGTTTGGTGTTTTTGGTGTTTTGATTTTATTTTAATTTTCTATTTTACTATCTATATTTAAAAATAAATACACCTGTATTTAAAATCATGCAGTTTTTACACTTACGATTAAGCCCAATAATATATTGGAACTATTTAATAGCCATCACATTATCCCAGGCAGAATTACAATGACAGATATCACCTCTACAGTGACCCAGTGGTTCTCTGCTAAAGTTGTCAAACTGTGAGACAAGGTTAAGTTTATGCTAAACTAGGGTTAGTTTATGTAAAAATAGTTAATGTGGCTTTATTATTATAGTAACATAGTAACATAGTAACATAGTTTATAAGGCCGAAAAAAGACATCTGTCCATCCAGTTCGACCTGTTTTCCTACAAGTTGATCCAGAGGAAGGCAAAAAACCCCTGTGCGGTAGAAGCCAATTTTCCTCACTTTAGGGGAAAAAAATCCTTCCCGACTCCAATCAGGCAATCAGAATTACTCCCTGGATCAACAACAACCCATATCTAGTAACTATAACCTGTAATATTATTACCCTCCAGAAATACATCCAGGCCCCTCTTGAACTCTTTTACTGAACTTACCATCACCACCTCCTCGGGCAGAGAGTTCCATAGTCTCACTGCTCTTACCGTAAAGAATCCTCTTCTATTTTTGTGAACAAACCTTCTTTCCTCCAGGCGCAGAGGATGTCCCCTCGTCATGGTTACTGTCCTTGGGATAAAGAGATCATGGGAGAGATCTCTGTACTGACCCCTGATATATTTATACATAGTTATTAGATCTCCCCTCAGTCGTCTTTTTTCTAAAGTGAATAACCCTAATTTTGATAATCTTTCTGGGTACTGTAGTCCACCCATTCCAGCTATGACTTTAGTTGCCCTCCTCTGAACCCTCTCCAGCTCTGCTCTGTCTGCCTTGTTCACAGGAGCCCAGAACTGTACACAGTACTCCATGTGTGGTCTGACTAGTGATTTGTAAAGTGGCAGGACTATGTTATCATCACGGGCATCTATGCCCCTTTTGATGCAACCCATTATCTTATTGGCCTTGGCAGCAGCTGTCTGACACTGGTTTCTGCAGCTTAGTTTGCTGTTCACTAAAATTCCTAGGTCCTTTTCCATGTCAGAGTTACCCAATGTTTTACCATTTAGTATGTACTGGTGACTTGCATTATTCCTTCCCATATGCATAACCTTACATTTGTCAGTGTTAAACCTCATCTGCCACTTCTCTTCCCAAGCCTCCAGTCTATCCAGATCCATCTGTAGCAGTGCACTGTCCTCCTCTGTGTTAATTACTTTACACAGTTTAGTGTCATCTGCAAAAATTGATATTTTACTGTGCAAGCCTTCTACAAGGTCATTAATAAATATATTGAAGAGAATAGGGCCCAATACTGACCCCTGTGGTACCCCACTAGTTACAGTGACCCAATCTGAGTATGTACCATTAATAACCACCCTCTGTTTTCTATCACTGAGCCATTTACTTACCCACATACAGACATTTTCTCCAAGGCCAAGCATTCTCATTTTATATACTAACCTTTTATGTGGTACCGTATCAAATGCTTTGGAGAAGTCCAGATATACGACATCCATTGATTCTTCCGCGGTCAAGTCTAGAACTTACCTCCTCATAGAAACTGATTCAATTGGTTTGACATGACCGATCCCTCATGAAGCCATGCTGATATGGAGTTATTTGCTTATTTTCATTGAGGTACACACTTATATATAGAAAGGAAGTAGTCATCTAGCAGCCGATAAAGACAGTTGCTGGGTGGTGGGCTAGCCCCACCACCTGTTAGTTGCTTGTAAGTAAGCTAGAGAAAGGATGTGTTTAGTTGTTGCTGGTTTGTAAACCAGTCTTACTGAATCCTGAGTATGTAGCTTAAGCAGAAACAGGAGAATCCTTACCCAGGCAGACACCATCCCTGTGAGTGTAAAGCTGCCAGAAAAGCAACTATGCTAAGAGCCAACCTCTGATGGAAAGAAGAACAAACTTCTGCAGAAGGTTGAGGACCTTTAAAAACGGCAGTGCATGGATATGAAAACCATTAAATGTGACATGCATTTACAGCCTACACATCTGCCAGCCCCTATCTTCCTGCCTTGCACCTCCCTATCTATCCACCATCAAGGTTACCCCTGCCATCACGATGCAGGTGCCCCTTAACCGGGGTGTGCTCCGCAGGAATGAAAGTTTGCACCTCTCCAGCCACTGCAAGCCCAGTCCCAGGAGAGAGCTGGATAGGGATTCGAAACCGTGAGGACTACAACCACTCTTATTACAACTATCATCACTCCCATCGCCTCTCACCAACCCTTGTGGGTTGGTACATTGCACCGCTGTATAGAAAAGCTGTGATTTGAATGATTGTGAATGGTGGATCCTCCATTATCTACTCTTTCCTGACCTCTGCAGAGGTCACAGAGTATACCTAGAAAAATCTCCCATAAAAGTCAATGAGCTCCCCTCCTATCCATTGTGTTTCTGGTCCATGTGGCTGCTCTCAAAGTACATGAATTCTTGACATATTTTATCCCTACTGCCCAGCAGAAAAATACCATGATTTTAGGATTAACTTTCAAATATAGAAAGGGACATATATACTTTTTTTTAATTCTAAAAATTCTAAAAAAAAAGTTTAACATAAAACTTGTTTAAACAATAGGTCATTTTCTGATGTTCCCTTTAAGAAGTTTAAAAAATAAGACTTGTCCTGTGAAAAACAATCCCTAATATAGCTATGTGAATAGAGCAATATATAAAACATGAGTCTTGGAAGGAATGGAGGACAAAATGAGAGCAAAAGAAATGAAAAAATATTTACAAGGGGAAAGGGTTAAGACTTCTGCCCATCCACTGTCAAGGAACAAGGGGTACAATGAGAAGTATAAGAATGAAATGGAGAAGTAAGTTATAGTTAGAGATGAGCGAATCATCGAAAATTCGCTTTGGCAAATAATCAACGAATTTCAGACAAGCTTCGTTCTTAATACGAATTTATTCGATTGAATTTACGTTAAAAAATAATAATTGTTTTGCGAACATTCCTACACAAATTATGAACATACAGTCAACGTTGTTAAAAGTTTGCAAAGTACATATGAGTCCTTAGCGTACTATTGACTTGCGATTGCCTCTTACGCACGAGGCTAGGCCGCGGCGTACAGTCTTTAGAGGCAGTCCATATGAGGTAGAAAAGTAAGGTGCTAGCTATCCGGCTAAGTGCATAATTTACTAAAAAACACTGTACAATAAGTGCATAATAGGACACATTGCAGTACCTGGAAAAAAATATACACAATGGGCTAAAGTGCTTGAACGTTATTGAACCTGTAAAAACATTATTGCTATGCTAAAATACAGCAAAGACATAATTATGCAAACATATTAGTGCAATCAATTTCACATTTGCAAGCATAATAGGCTCAGATATACGTTTGAGTCTCTCCTCATGGCTGCTTGGCATAATACACTGGAACACAGACCAAAATTCAATTGTAATCCACGTGAGGTAATTTTGTAATCCAAACAGGTAACGTGTAGTCCACATGGATAATATAAAATAGCAGCAAATAGAGAACCCTTTTTGCAAAGAGGGCTCCCAAATAACCTGAGAAGGGGTGAAAAAAGGAAAATAGGCACGCTTAGGCGCAACTGGGAATTTTCTTCAGAATGGGGGGGGAGTCCTGACAAGCCATGTCCATCTGGGTGAGAGTCAAACAGGGGGAAATAAAAACAACATAAACTAAAAACAAGTGCCAACTAGCTCTCACCTGTCAGGTGCAGTCCATGTTGTGGCTCTCATAGGTCCTCCAGAGGTGCCCTTTAAGTCACTCAGCCAGTAGAAGGGTTCCTCAGATGAGGGACCTGAAGTCCTCCTCGCTTGAACTGCTACTGAATGACATCAGAGGACGCTCCTGCCTCCTGTAGGCCATTTTGGCTGCCATGGTGGAGCCCCACTGCCCTCTTCTGCCAGAAGTCGGACTTGACAGGGTCTGGGTGATGGTCACACTGGTGAGCGCAGCAGCTACTTGTGCCTTCACTTTTCCGGATACACCTGCCGGGACAGCAGGGGTAAGGTCTTCTGGCTGCAGCGGTTGAGGCAAGGTTGCACACAGGAAAGAACCGCCAGCTCCCTTGGCTGCTGCTGACTTCATTTTCCAGGGTAGTTGGTACTGGTGGATCACCGTGGACTGGAAAGTTAAAGATGATGTTGTCAGCTGACCCAGCTGAAAGGACTGTGATGGTGGTGGTGGCAGTCCAGAGATCATAGGCTTCGGCTGTGGCTTCTCCCTGAAACGGAGGGTGCCATCTGGTGACTCCTGTAGGCAGCACACACATCCTTCGCCTGGTGGTTCCTCCAGCCAAACTTCTGGTGGTGATGTAGGAACCAGGGGCTTAGATAATAAGGTAACCCCGGTAGCAAAGGGGCCTTTCAGGGATGCCATGGTGGTATATTCCACCTGAATCCCCACGTACAGGCTCTGACGGGGTTGGGGCAGGTACAGCTGTTTCACTGACCTGCGGCCCACAAAGTACTCCTTGCCGTCCTCGTCATCCGCCAGGAAGCCAGAGCCTCCAGTGTATGGTCTCCCGGCCTCGGATGGTCCACCGCATTCTTGTAGTCCTATAGGGTCTGGTCGTGGGACGTCACTGATGCAGGCACAATGGGATTCTGCCGCATTGAAGGTGTTGTTGCTCTCCTCCTGGGTGGCGAAGTGGACGCTCCAGGCGCCTCCGCCGCACCAGCCGCATCAGCTGTCAAGGAGAATATCGAGTCAGTAGCCGGTGAGACTGTCTTGCACCATTGTGACGCTCTGATCTCTGGAGCGGGCGGTGGTTCGGGGTGCTCGTTACCAAAGAGCATTTCCCACCACTTTGGTCGCAGTTGCTTTGCCATGCTGTGGTATCTTGTTCACCGCTGGCTTGTACTAGAGAGGAGGGTGGAGTAATGAGGGAGTATTCACTCCCTATACTTGCAAATTGTTACTTCCCGGTGGGCCGGGCTGGTTTTTCACCACTCTCGAGGGGCGTATTGTCGTTTTCCCACTTCGGGGAGCCGGGGGGGGGGGGGCAAGAAGAAAGCGTACGTTGCGTAGCGTACGTAGCGTTAGCTTTCAAAATTTTAAGAACATTTACGAATAATGCAAAGCGAATCCAGATTTTTTCAGATTCACCTTGGAGTAGGAAAAATGGAGGATTCGATACGAATCTACGAAGCGGCAAATAGATTTGCTTATCTCTAGTTATGCTATAAGTGGTTGTGGCTGTGGCTGAAGAGCAGAAGCAATTGAGTGTAAAAAAAAAAGCGGTGTATTATGTAAAATGATTACTGCCTTTAAGCTACAATAAACAATGATGTTCATGCAGTGAGGCTGTTTAACAGTAGAACAAATGATTGCAGCCTGCTGATTTTTACCAAAACGTGTATCTTCTTTTCCATCCCTAATATGCAAATGTTTTAATTACTAGAGGTGTCTGCGTTGTATGAAGCTGAGGAATATACAAAGAACTATTTATTCCTCACCCAGATTGTCACAAGTGACTCATACCTTATATAACTTAACAGCTTTCAGCAATTTCAAGGGCTTCATTTCTGCTATACTATGTACAAGTGAGAAAGCCCATTAGTTTAATTAAGGAAAAGGTTACAAGCATGTACCATATTTTTATGTAAAAATATTAAATTTAAATAGTATGCATATTCCAATTAAAAAAGAAATCCAGCATAAACACTTACCGTATTTTTTGCTTTTTGAGACACACTTTTTTCCCCCAACAGTAAGGAGAAATGGCCATGCGTCTTATAAAGCGAATACTAGTGAGCGCTTACATTATGGAAGCGCTCACTAGTATGTATTAGGTGCTGGGAGCGGGGAAAGATACACACCCTTCTGCGCTGCAGCTCCGGGTCAAGTATGATAAAGGCTCTGGATTAGCCGAAACGTTGCACGGGCACTTTCAGTGGCCACACCTGTTTGTACATTTTTATGGACCCTGCATAATAAAAGGTAAAGCCCCTTTCAAGATAATGCTGCCGTCCTGTGTGAATTGTGGATTATACTGAGGACTAAGAGAATCGTTGGTCCTGGACGTGCTGCTGCATTTGTGAGGTCGTTTGGAGGCCATATTGGTGCTGCTCTCAACTTGTATTGCAGCTCAAGGGGAGTGTCTTTTCTGTTGCAGCCCAGGGGGCGTGCCTCAGCTCTCCCTTTCACAGCACAGGAGGCAGTTGAAGGAAAAAAATAGCATGTGCGGCCATCTCAGTGAGCCGGACAAAGAAATAAGAAAACAACAAACAGCAGGTGGCGCATATACATATACATTTTATTGAATAACATAGTGGCTATGGGAAATTTTTAATTATATGCAATTTCAAACGTATTCAGAAACAGGAGCTGGATTGAAACCTGTAGAATAGTTTTCGTGGGACAACCCCTTTAAGATGTGCCTTTTTGGCATAAAAATGTCTCTCAATGTAAACCAATCAATGTAAAAGCAAACACAATGTAACAGCATTCTTTAAACATATAATATATGTATAGGGTCAGAGAAAATTGTTTACCCCTGCACCAAATTTATAATCCAGCCTGAGCCCCTGTGATAAATTATGTGCAGACCACCTGTCTAGGCTTACACCAGTGGCGTACATAGGGAAGAAAGGGCCCCATAGCAAGGAACAAACCAGTCCCCCCCACAGGACAAAAAGGTTTCTGCCTAAACCCTTTTCAATGACCCTTGGACCATTTTTCGCCTGCCTCATTTGCTAAAAGTTGTTCCTTTAGAGGATATGCTACTGATTTCAGGTGTTGTAAAGTACTCATCCGTGCTGAAATACTTCTACATGTTTACAGTGGAAATGTGACTTCATCTTTCCATTGCCATGTTATAAAAAGCATGCTAAATAATGCTGCTTACATTGTGGTTTGTTATTTTTAGCCACAGCTTATGCAAGCAGACATGATTGTGACAAGAAATGTGTCAAACACTTATGAATTTCATTTACATTTTCCTCGTTCTTGCAGCAGTGAAAAGACTTTATTGATAGGCTTGTATACGCATTTTTTATGCAAACAATTGCATTTTTTTATTTTAACACTTTTTTTTGTTGGTTTTTAGTTTGAATGTGTGACACTTTTTAATTTAGAATAGCATATCCAGAACATTCATAGAAGCAGTAGAACATCCACTGAGCTTGGTGTGATCATTTGACTATCATTTCCAGTCTTGTGCTTCGCTTTTTGGCTTGCAACTCTTGATTGCTTTAGAGCAGGGATCAGCAACTGCCGGGACACAAGCTGTTCTCACACTACAACTCCCAGAATCCTCCTTTCACTTCTATGTGGGTTACAAGAACAGCCAAGTATGTGTACATGTTGGGAGTTATAGTATCAAAGCAGCCAGAGTGCCAAAGGTTGCTGCTTCCTGCTTTAGAGTTTCAGGTTTCCTGAAATACTGTAATGAGGAGTATTGCTTATTTAAAAGAGAATATTGTGTATTAGCATATAAATATCATACACTGTGTTTTATTTAGTAAGTATATATATATATATATATATATATATATATATATATATATATATATTATATACAACAGACCAGAAGGCCCTGGATGGTGCGGTTCCCTTCCTGCTGCGATGCTCCAAATACTTAAGGCCCTGATACATTTTACACTATTTTAGGCCAAACCTGCCTTTTATGTTGGTACTTTTCAAAAATCTTATGTGTGCCATGGATGAGATAGATGTAAATAGATAGATAGATAGATAGATAGATAGATAGATAGATAGATAGATAGATAGATAGATCGTAGCCCTTAATTGTCATCATCTTTCTATAGAGTCCTGACATACACAAATTTGCACTGGTGTTTTCTGGGGGCTGTTAAAACACCAGAAAAATTGCATGCTATGCAAGTTTAATTTTTTTTTTTGTATTTTTTGGGTTGAGGGTGCCACTTGTGTTTTGCTGAATTTTTTCTGCCATTTTTTTGAAAGTAGCATTTTCTTTATGGCATCTTTCCCTTATACAGAACATCTACACAAAAAAATACAAAGGTGCAGCTAAAACGCCAGCAAAAACCTGCATGTGAACCCAACCTGACGGAAACAAATACCACAGTATTAGAATCAATAAAACTACTTAAACTACAATCTAGGCACTGTGCCGTGGCCTCTTCAGGGGTGCCCTCCACAAATTAGATATTTAAACCCTGCACATCCCCTTTAATATCAAATTAGCAATTTACTGCACAATCGTAATTAAGAAGAGGTATGGGACAAACTCATATTACTATAACCCAGCAGGTCCAAGACCCTGGTACCATAATAATAAGAAAACACTACTGTAAACCCAAGGAGTGCTAGCAATTTATCAATGTCATAACCGGATCAAATAACCAGGGAAATTGTGAAGTAGAGTACAGACCGGCCCACACATTACAACCTTGTTTCAAAAGACTGATTTGTTTTGTATTGAATTTCTAAAAGTAGCTTTTCCCTGGAGAATACATCCCCAGCACTGAATATGAGAAGGAACTTTCTCCAGTAATGCAAAAACTAGGAATTTGCACAGCATCAACAAGACAGAGTCAAATGTTCAACATTACATAAGTGCCTAGAAAAGGCAGGAAAACATAAAAATCTATTTGAAACAGTATTGAATTGGGAGCAATCAAAGGTTATCTTGTGCAGATATAACAAGAGATTTTCTCAGCACGAATCCGCACCTTTAAATAGCAAACAACATCGTGTTGAGATACGAGTTACAGTACAAGCTTGAGTTTTCTCGAAATATATTACATCGGATCATGTTTTTGTTACTTTTATACTTAAAATAGTGCTAGTCAACAGACACATATAAAAGTTGGACTGAGAAAAAGTTACTCCCAGCTTTTATTGACATAACTTGACATAAATGCAGCTGCCATGGGAGATGTGCGCGGAGCAGCTGAATGTAATTCCATTTGTCCCATGACAATATATTGCGTCAATCCAAAGCTATGAGCTATTTTATAGTATGCTAATTAGCTTGTTGGTGCAATAAGGGCATTGCCGTTGCACTTCATTACACCAGGAGTTCAAGTCAACCGCGCATGAGTGACAGAGCTGGGAAGTGTAAAGGTAATCTTGCTTAGTCCTGAAATCTTGTGGCAGTGCATACGCCTCTTTGATTGGCGCATGTGCTGTACACTAAAGAAACCAGTACTACATAGGCATCCATCATGCCATAGAGCTTTATTAGCGTGTGTGCTGATCAAAGAGGTACACATACTGCTGCGAGATTTCAGGGCCAGGTGAGATGACCTTTACAGTGGAGGTGGCGTGGCTTACGCATGCACTGACTGGAGCTTCAGGTGTAACGGCAACTCCCTTGTTGCACCAGGGAGCTAATTAGCATATTAGAAAATAGATCACATTGACATTGGATTGCCACAACATATTGATACGGGACAATGCAACTACATTCAGCTGCTCAGTGCACATCTCCCATGACAGCTGCTTTCATATCAAGGTTTTTGCTGACAGATGCCCTTTAATGCCCAACTACCATGTCGATTTGAATGGTTTATATGGCTATTTACGCCAGTTCTTTCTGTTCAAGTTTTCATGTATTAATGGAGTTTTTCAACAAATCAAAATATTTTCCCAAAGGCAACAATTGTCATAAACTAATAAAACAATGTATGTTGTGTTGGATGCCATATGTATGGAGATATTCTGCACTATTAGCAATTAGGGCAATTATCAGGAAGGAGTGTTCCTTGGAAATCTGGTTCCCTATAACTACCCTTTGTAAAGGTGTCACCAATCACCCAATGAATGAGCAAATGCTTGTACATCAGACGAAAGGATTGCTGATGCAGTTGCCTAAATCATTGTTTCTGTGCAGTAGATTGTACTTTGTAAGCAGGGATCTCCTGCACAAGAAACAATGATTCTCCATGGGGACATGTGATCGCAGTAACCATCACTGGTCCCCATATACAAAACATCATGGCTGCTTTCAGTTCGCTCCCGATAATTGCCTGATATGTTGGGCCAAGTAGACAGTCCATTAGCAACTGAAAACCCCTGTAGCCACCTCTGGTGGTGGCTTATCTTCAAAAAAGATCAAAAAAGGATCATTCAGTTGAAATCCAACTTGCCTGATCTTTATCTCCCTGAACATCAGCCATTAGGGAGAGTTTGGAGACGGCATACACATTAGATGGTAGCCAAAGCCAAGAAAATCAGTTCTAGGTCTACTGTGTACCTCCAGCTTTAGACTCACGGTAATTTGGATCACTTTAACATTGTTGAAAATAGTTTCTCTTGATCAGATAAATATCTAGCTCTTGCTTATATCACTTGCCATAATTTAGTTTCCAAGTGCACTGAAAATATAATTTTGAAAATGGTGTTGATATGCCAGTAATACATAGATACAGCTGCCCACAGCTTATTGAATAGGTGCCAGTTGGCACACATGTATCCTTGGGTTGTTCACTTCCTTGGAAAGAGCTGGCAGCCTGGTTTAGGGGCAACTTTGCATTTCCGCAAGTTGGTAACTACAACTAGGACAGACGGTGACTACACATGTCTCAGCAGGAAAGGAGGAGGCTTAGAAAAATGAAGACATTTGTACATCTGTATACTGTGGTACAATGCCTGGGGTCGATTTTAAAACAGTATGTTCTGCAACATGTGCATAGCGAACAGACTGATGTTATTATGTACTGTGGCACTGATATAGGCAAGCTAATTAATTGTAAACTGGATCTAGTAATCTGAAGAAGGATGTCCCTTAAGCACACATGGTATTGTACAGTCATGGCCAAAAGTTTTGAGAATGACACAAATATTATATTTTCACATGATCTGCTGCCCTCTGGTTTTTATGTGTGTTTGTCAGATGTTTTTATCACATACAGAAATATAATTGCAATCATATTATGAGTAACAAAAGCTTATATTGACAGTTAGAATGAGTTAATGCAGCAAGTCAATATTTGCAGTGTTGACCCTTCTTCTTCAGGACCTCTGCAATTCTCCCTGGCATGCTCTCAATCAACTTCTGGACCAAATCCTGACTGATAGCAGTCCATTCTTGCACAATCAATGCTTGCATTTTGTCAGAATTTGTAGGTTTTTGTTTGTCCACCCGTCTCTTGATGATTGACCACAAGTTCTCAATGGGATTAAGATCTGGGGAGTTTCCAGGCCATGGACCCAAAATCTCTATGTTTTGTTCCCTGAGCCATTTAGTTATCACCTTTGCTTTATGGCAAGGTGCTCCATCATGCTGGAAAAGGCATTGTTGATCACCAAACTGCTCTTGGACGGTTGGGAGAAGTTGCTCTCGGAGGACATTCTGGTACCATTCTTTATTCATGGCTGTGTTTTTAGGCAAGACTGTGAGAGAGCCGATTCCCTTGGCTGAGAAGCAACCCCACACATGAATGGTTTCAGGATGCTTTACAGTTGGCATGAGACAAGACTGGTGGTAGCGCTCACCTCGTCTTCTCCGAATAAGCTGTTTTCCAGATGTCCCAAACAATCGAAAAGGGGATTCATCAGAGAAAATGACTTTACCCCAGTCCTCAGCAGTCCACTCCCTGTACCTTTTGCAGAATATCAGTCTGTCCCTGATGTTTTTTTCTGGAGAGAAGTGGCTTCTTTGCTGCCCTCCTTGAGACCAGGCCTTGCTCCAAGAGTCTCTGCCTCACAGTGCGTGCAGATGCACTCACACCTGCCTGCTGCCATTCCTGAGCAAGCTCTGCACTGCTGGTAGCCCGATTCCACAGCTGAAACACTTTTAAGAGACGGTCCTGGCGCTTGCTGGTCTTTCTTGGGAGCCCTGGAGCCTTTTTGGCAACAATGGAACCTCTCTCCTTGAAGTTCTTGATGATGCGATAGATTGTTGACTGAGGTGCAATCTTTCTAGCTGCGATACTCTTCCCTGTTAGGCCATTTTTGTGCAGTGCAATGATGACTGCACGTGTTTCTTTAGAGATAACCATGGTTAACAGAAGAGAAACAATGATGCCAAGCACCAGTCTGCTTTTAAAGTGTCCAGTGGTGTCATTCTTACTTAATCATGACAGATTGATCTCCAGCCCTGTCCTCATCAACACCCACACGTGTTAATGGAGCAATCACTGAAACAATGTTAGCTGGTCCTTTTAAGGCAGGGCTACAATGATGTTGAAATGTGTTTTGGGGGATAAAGTTCATTTTCTAGGCAAATATTGACTTTGCAAGTAATTGCTGTTAAGCTGATCACTCTTTATAACATTCTGGAGTATATGCAAATTGCCATTATAAAAACTGAAGCAGTAGACTTTGTAAAAATTAATATTTGTATCATTCTCAAAACTTTTGGCCATGACTGTATAATCTATTGTACCCACTTCTCAATCTATTGGTATGTACATTATGGCTCATATTTGTTGTGGTTCTTGCCATTTAATTGCAGTGATAGGTACTTGTAGTCCACATATTTGTGTTGGAAAAAAGAATTTAGATGAAACTAAAAGAGGTTGTCCAGGACATAAATATTAGGATACTCATACGAATGCTCATCATTGTTTTCCTGCACGCTCTCTACTAGAGATGAGCAAATCTTCAAAGATTCGCTTTGCCGAATGTTCGTCGAATTTATAAAAAGATTTGTGTTAATACGAATATATTAGGTCGAAGCTGCGTACAAATCATTAGTTATTCTGGTCGTGTTCTGCGAACATTCGCGCACTAATAACGAACTGTATAGTTGTTAAAGGTACGCTACTTACGTGAATACGTGCGCATGAGCGTACAAAGTGTGTACGAATCCTCAGCGTACTATTGTCTAGCGATTGCGTAATACGCAGGAACGCACGATGCTAGGCCGCGGCGTGCACTCCTCAGAGGCAGAGCGGTTTTCAAAATGGCATCCAGGCGTTCTTCAGTATTTAGCTCTGGAGAGCTTAAATACATGGTCCGGCTGATGGACCGGCAGGATTACGATGGCACACACCGACACCCAAACCAGCACAAGAAGGAGATAGTGCAGCAGGTGATCCGAGGCTTGCGCCATCACTTTGACATAGTGCGGACCTCGGGCCAGATCCAGCGGAAATGGTCCGATTTGAAGTTCAAGTGCCCTAGAGCGGCTTACTGAGATTTGCGCAGAGATACGACAGGGTGAGTAACAAAATATTTGAAAAGTAAAAACATGTTAAAAAATTAGTGTACTGTATTGCATATATACCAGTGAGTGCCAATAATGAATACTATATAGAAGGACAACGTGGGCATGCGTAGTGCACTCCAGCAATTTTCTTTCATGCTAGTCCACGCCTCTAACTTCACCCAAACAAGTGAAGGTATTCTCAGATATGTGCCCCTTCACAGTAATTTGCCTTAGGCTACTTTCACATATGCGGTGGTGTTCCGGCAGGCTGTTCTGCAGTATTTGTCTGGCCAATTCCCGGCGTTCTTGCTGGGTGGCGGCCGGATCGGAGCTGTGCTTGCCAACAAGGGTTTTGCCACCAAGTATTAAATGATGTTTTCCTAGGGGATCAAATACTTATTTCCCTGAAAGAAATGAAAATTATTTTTTATTTCTCATGTCATGTAATTTTCTCCGTTTTTCTTTTGATATTCTATGTGGCACTATTAAAATAAAGCTGGTATAAAATTATGAGATGTTTCATTTATTTTTTAGTATTAAAACTTTAAAAGTCAGTGGGGGACCAAATACTTATTTCCTCCACTGTATATGTCTTATTCATTACTACATGCCATTGAAGGGAGCCTATAATAAGTATTAGACTTTAATGGATATGGATATAGATTCCAGCCCTTGTATTTGAACTCCAGTCCAAGTATTACGATCAACCATGATAAGATATAAAAGACATACAGCGGACCTCCTCCCTAACACTACTGAAAGTTTCTCTGAAACGCGTTTAGTACTTCAGGGTCCAGACCCATATTTGTGGAGTGAGGCCGCAATTCATCTACTCATCCTGGAGTTACCTATTCCATCCCTTCTCCCGATCACGTGATCAGAACCACGTGACTTGCACCACACGGTGAGACGCCAACCAAGCTGCTTGCCGGCCGGGAGTCTTAGAAGCCAGCGTATGTGAGATACAATACCACTGTGTGTCTCCTATGACTACAACTGGAACTCCACACAACGCTACCACGAGTTTTAAATACCTCCTTAGAGTATTCAGCTATCCCGGGGTGGTAAGAGCCCTTCTGGGCATGTTTTGGAATACTATACTGCTTTGAAAATTGTGTTATATATGCAATACTTCAATCCAGGAACACAATTTGGCCCCTAACATGAATAATTTGGATACTAACATCTAATGTGGGACAGAAAATACCTAAGGGCCACACAATACTACTATATCTGTGACTAATATATAACAAAACGTGATTTGATTTAACTTTTGGACATTTCCTGGATGAATATCCTATATGAAATTAGAAATATGATCAATATTTAACATCAACCTCACATTTACTGTGATCAGCATTGCTAAACAAGGGTAATCAGAACTGTGATTAATCCAGAAGACAAAAAACAGGATATATATGTCTTTTCAAGTGTTTTTTATTCATTGCTACAAACTATAATTGTGTATTACCATCTAATACGTCCTTTATATGATACTACAGTGTATTTACCTAATAGGAGTGCAAGCTGCATATATGTATATATACTTTGAGCATATGTGATATTCTATTTCACGCTCATATATACCTCAAGTATATATGTGTATGTATATATATATATATATATATATATATATATATACTAGCTGAAGAACCTGGCTTCGCCCCGGTATATTTAATTTATTTCATTTACTGTTTGTATGTGTGTTTCGTTAAAAGATATCGAGAGTGAACTCTACAGTGCCCGCCCCTTTAACAGTGACCTCTACAGCAGCCCGCCCCTTTAACAGTGACCTCTACAGCGACCAGCCCCTTTAACAGTGACCTCTACAGCAGCCCGCCCCTTTAACAGTGACCTCTACAGCAGCCAGCCCCTTTAACAGTAACCTTTACAGCGGCCTGCCCCTTTAACAGGGACCTCTACAGCGGTCTGTCCCTTTAACAGTGACCTCTACAGCAGCCCGTCCCTTTAACAGTGACCTCTACAGCAGCCCGCCCCTTTAACAGTGACCTCCACAGAAGCTAGAGTGGCCACTGTCTTCAACCCAGAAAGCCAGACCTCTCCGGCCATTCCCCCAAACGTGATACAGCGTCCCCAGTTCCCATGAAGACACACCACTAAACATGAGGCCACACCCCCTGGCTCCGTGAAGACACGGAGGAGAAGCTGTCTGAATGTGAGCTACTGAAAGAGTGGACATCCCTGTGTCTGTCCAGGCACTGCATTGGACGGAGAACAGGTAGCCAGAAAACTGGACTGTCCAGCCTAAAGCCGGACATCTGGCCACCCTAACATCAGCCTGCCCCTAGGGTGGCCAGAGGTCTTGCTTTAGGCTGGACAGTCTGGCTTTCAGACTCCCTGTCCTCTGTCATGCGCAGGGCCTGGATGGACACAGGGATGTCCTTTTGAATAGCTCACTCTCAGCAGCAGCACTGTGCAGTCTGAGCAATGAGCTGCAGGGAGAAAGTCACCCTCCCTCCCTTTTAAGTTCTTCTTTTGACGGTGGCCTGAATTACAGGTCGATGCCATAGTAATTTAGGAGGAAGGTGGGTAGCAGTGGAAGAATACATCTTTTATTACTACTGAACAGTAAATATGTGAAATTTATATTATATGAGGTAATGATTGATGATGAATTAGTCTAAAACATAAGTTATATTTATGGTAACCGAAATACCCCTTTACCATTGTCATCCACAGTGCTCTGCCTCTTTAATGCAGACTTACAGCAGTGAACTGGCTAGGTTGTCATAGAAACCTGGTGTGTGGAGACTGCCTGTGAGCTTCTATTGGCTGATAAGGGTCATGTGACCAGGCTACTATTGGCTAATGCAGTTTTTGGGAATATCTCAGGAACATAACGTAACGTCCTGGAGAGCTGAAAACTGTTCTAAAACCTTCCCAGATACCTGATGTACATGTGTGCCAAATTTTGTGATTGTAGCTGCAGCGTTGCGGATTCCTTTAGCGGGCATACACACACAAACACACACATACACTCAGCTTTATATATTATATATATTGATATAAATTTTTTCGATCTCATTGATTTCACTGAAACTATCTATTGATTTTAGTTGATAGGGGTTATTCCCATTGTTTTATATCTAGTAAATACTCCATATTGTTCCAGATGGCAGAGTGCATACCGCCTTTTTGTCTATTTTGTACAACAGTTTAACTATTTTATTTTTTAATACCATTTTTACTTTTTTTATTTTTTTTTTATATTTTTGCTGGGGTTTTTTTGGGAGGAAAGGCTCCAAAACAAATTTACGAATAGTAAATAGAACTAAGAACGGTGGAGTATAACAACAGCTGCTAGTCTGCTAAGTGTTAATGTTGAAAATGGAGGCTGAGTTAGACAACAGTTTTTGGATTTTAATAACATTTTGGGGTTTTTGGTTTGGGGAGTTCGGGTTCGCTCATCCCATAACACAAGACATTTGGCATGCAACTTTATGGGCCGGCTGACAGCAACAGTGGCAAGACACTCAGCCTATTTCGGCCTGCCAGGCCTGATCTAATCATCTGCCTCAGCAAGAGGACTGTGAAAATCGGAGGTAATCCAGCCTTGATTCATTTTTATAAAGGTGATTTTTTGGACACTGCCAGGTGACAGTTTGGTCCGTTTGGGTGTCACCACCCCCCAGCGGCGCTAAAAACCCTCTCTGACATGACACTTGAGGCTGGGCAGGAAAGAAGCCCTAGTGCATAGTGGGCAAGTTCCAGACACTGTTGTATTCTGGCTGCCCAGAAGTCCAGGGTGTCTGAGAAGAGGCTTTGCGAGCCAGACTGCAGGTAAGCCTGAACCTGGTCGTTGAGGCTAGTGGACTTGGCCTGCTCATTTGTCTGTGGCTGGGAGGCTGAAATTTTGTTTTACATCATACTCATGAGGCTTAACTGGCTGCTGCTGGTTGTGGCAGGAGGTGGGTGACTCTGCTGGGCCTCCCTTTCAGAGACGCTGGCAGCATGCTGGGGCTGGCCGAAAGCTGTGACCAGGTTAGTACATGTGAGCATACAGCTCGCCATCCTGGCCAGCGTGCCCGAGGAGCCAGTTCTTTCCATATCAGCCTCTCTCTGAGACATTTGAGTGTCCCTGAAGTTGTCATTGTCATCCTCCAGCTTCTCCAACTGTGTCTTCTCCTCCTCCCGGGCATTATCAAACTCCTCTAGCTGAAGCTCTTCATCCTCATCCTCATCCTCCACCTGCACCTCCATGGAACTTTGTTGTTGGGGCTCCCCAACAGTGACAGCATGGCATGCAGAGAGATGTCCGGGATTTCCTTCCCCCATTGTCCCCTGCCTCATGAGCGACAGTGTCTTTTCAAGGACAAATATTATCAAAACAATGTCGTTCACACCACAGCTGTCCCGGCTGACCAACTTAGTGGCTTCTTCAAAGGGCTTCAGCACAGTGCAGGCATCTCGGACCAGCCTCCACTCACAGAAATCTAAGCCACACCTGCTTCCTATGGTCGACGATTCTGGCTTCTGCTGGACAAAGTCATCCACTGCTTGTCCCGTTGTCACTCACGACCTTGCCCACTTCCAGCTGGCGGGGAGACAGCCAGCGTGAAATTTGCTGCTTGATGTGATGCAGCAAACGCTGGCCTGTGTGGCTGGTGATGCCAAGACAGATTAAGTCTAACACAGCATGGCAGCGTTTAACCTGGCACATGTGATAGGAAGGAGGGGGGTCAACTCTCTGCCCTGATGCTCCTGCAGGCGGACTGCCCATGGAGGTGGAGGAGGTAGCGGATAAGTATTGGGTGGTCTGCAATCCAGTCTGGAAAGCGCGTGGAGGTGCCAAAAGCAATTGGCCCTGTTGCTGGGGGGTTCCTTCCTCGCTGCCACTAAAAACATTCAGCTAGTGGGCTGTAAAGGACTTGTATTGCCCCTGGCCATACGCACTGCTCCAGGTGTCGACCGGGACGTGCACGGTGCTGCAGAGTGACAGCTGCAGTGAGTGTCCTATATTGACTGCCACGTGCGAGTAAAGGGCGGGGATAGCTTTGTATGAAAAGTAATGCCGGCTAGGGATCTGCCAGCGCGGCTGAGCGCAAGCCCTCAGATCTCTAAAAGCAGTACAATCCACTAAATTGTACAGCAGAGGCTGCACAGCCAGCAACTTGGTCAGGTGAGAATTAAGTTTGTGCACTGTTGGATTGTTGGTTGCGTAAACTTGCTTCCTGGCCACGCACTCAACGATGGACAGCTGACGAGTAAGAGGAGATGGAAAAATGCACCTCCTCTTGCAAAATGCTGTAATACACCTTGGTTAGACAAATTTGCGGCATGACGCCACTTCAGATAGTTCCACAGAGGAGTGGTCCTTACATCTGAGGCTTTCCCACGGCTCAATTTCTGCTTACAAAAATTGCATGTGGCCGTGCTGATGTCCCCCGGCAGAGTGGTGAAATACTTCCACACACCTGATGTTCGGCCTCCAGAGGTGGCCAAGCTTGTAGCCCTTGCACGCTTAGACCCTGATGCCGTCCCCACCATACTTGGGGTCTCACTAGTTCCCAAGGCAGCCCTGGCCCTTGGCCTAACTCGCCTCTGCCCTCTGATGCTGCCACTAACACCGCCCTCCTCCTCGGAGATCAAATCCTCCTCACCAGCCTGATCACCTCCCAGGTCCTCATGTCTAACACATCATCATCAGACTCCCCACCAATTTGTCTGTCTGCAATATTGGCTGTTCCCCACCAACCTCCGTTTCCGGGCAGTCCAAACACTGACTGCTCTCTAAAAGATCATCAGGGAGGCTTTCCTCAATATCTGCCGGATTGTGCGGTGGGGTTCGGTTGCCTTTTATTTGATGAAACTCAGAAGGCACACCACTAGGTGGGGGCACTGAAGGCAGAGAGAAGGCAGAGAATGACGGGCTTTGCTGGAGCGAAATGGTGGATCAGGAGGAACGCTCTGAGTCTGACCCCTGGCTACAGTGTCAGCAGAAGAAAGCACGTCATCCGGCTGTGATTGAGATGAGAGAGCCATCCACTCCACTGCCTCATCCACATTCTCCTCTACAACAATTTTGCGCCTTGGTGGGTTAGCCTGGTGGAACAGTGGCCAACTACTATGAATTCTACTGGTAGAAGCTGCGGCTACTTGTCCTTTGCCACTGCTAGCCTGTGCCACCCTCTCCTTCTTTTATTTTGAGCTGGCTGGAAGTGGAACACTTTTGCTTTTCCGTGCCAGACATTTTCACTTGACTGTGGCAGCAGGCAATAAGGTCTTGGTCTCTCTCCCTGTCTCTCTCCCTATCTCGCTCACTCTCCCTGCCTAAGGCTACTTTCACATTAGCGTTTTTAAATTCCGGTATTGAGTTCCGTTATAGGGGCTCAATACCGGAAAAAAAACGCTTCAGTTTTGTCCCCATTCATTGTCAATGGGGACAAAACTGAACTGAAGACAACGGAATGCTCCTGAAAGCATTCCGTTCCGTCTTCAGACCGGAGAACAAACCGCAGCATGCTGCGGTTTGCTCTCCGGTCCAGGCATCCGCACCAAGACGGATCCGGAATGACCCCCAATGCAAGTCAATGGGGACGGATCAGTTTGGTGTGGACACACCAGTAATCCGGATCTGTCCTCCATTGATTTCCAATGGGGGGTCATTCCGGATCCGTCTTACATACATAGATACATACATACAGGCATACATACAAACATACAGACATACATACATACAGACATACATACTCACATACTCCAGGGACGCCGGCAGAGTGCGCTGTGGGGAATCGTCATCACTGCGCGCAGGAGGCGCGTGAAGACGTTCTGCCGGCGTCCCTGGAGTATGTGAGTATGTATGTATGTATGTATGTCGGTATGTCTGTATGTCTGTGTCTTGTTTCAATGTGTGTCATGTGTGGGGCTGGAGCGCTGCTCCGGCTCCACACATGTATAGCGTTAGCACGGATCCGTTGGCACCCTTTAGGTGCCGGATCCGTGCTAACGCTAGTGTGAAAGTAGCCTTATATTACTAGCCCTGCACTGGCCCTGCACTAGCCCTGTTATCTGTATTATGGATGCCCAGAACAACACCAGAATTTACAGAAAACAGTTATCTGTCTTTCACAAGCTCCTGCTCGTCTCAGCACAACTGATGTCACTGGTTTACCGAGCCTATTGGCCAATCAGAGCAAGCCCTTCCCACTAGGGCTTCTTCCCAGGCTTTTTGCAGCTCTCACCACGAACATTTCCGCACAAATAACAAACACACAGTAAAAGTTCACTAACTAACTGAATTCATACGCATCAGCATATAAATTAACTGATGAGTAGCATTAGTGTACAATTCATCAGACGCGTACGTAGCGTTACCATACAAAAGTTTAAGAACATTCGAGATTCGAACGGAGTGAATCTGAAAAGATCCGGATCTGCTTCGGAGTAGGAAATTGCGAAGATTCGTATCGAATCTATGAAGCGGTGAGATGAGATTTGCTCATCTCTACTCTATACTTAATTTTAGCTACACAGGTTATTGCAGCTTTTTCTGGTTCACTTGAATGGAATGAAACTGCAGTACCTTGCACCACAGCTTCCTAAGTAAATGGTGTGCAGGTAGACATTGAAGAGGCCACAATGCTTGAACAACTACAATAGTATAGACCAGTGATGGCGAACCTTTTACAAACCAAGTGCCTAAACTGCAAACCAAATCCACTTATTTATCTCAAACTGCCAATACAGCAATTTAATCTGAATACTACAGTCCAATAAAGTATATCTTCCATGTACTTTATCATTTAGCTATAATAGCCTGCCTACATTCAATGTGATGCCTGTGCTGTTCATAGTATGCCCTGCGCTGATGAATGGCAGGAAAAGTCTAAGGCATATTGGTACGCCATAGACTTTATCCAGAGTGCGGGTGCCCACAGAGAGCGCTCTGATTGCCCCCTTTGACATAGGTTCGCCACCACTAATATGGACCATCAATATGCTGGACCTGAAAAACCCCTTTAAAAGGTTTGTCTTATGAAGGCAAACACCTTTCTAATTAGAAATCAGCCTGGCAATCTGTCTTATCTAACCCATGGCAATCAGCTTTTATCACAGGGGAAGCTTGGTCTCTCCATTTCCTCCATAGTGGTCAATGAAGGCAAATGTAGCATCACAGGCCAACTTTTCAAAAGAAGGCTGTCTCGAGGGAGGTAATCCACTTTATGACATCTTTCCTACATTTGTCCTACAGAGCATATTGACAGTGATGATGACATAGACCCTACACTTGAAATACACTTAAAGGGAGCTCTCAGCGCTTTTCTAAAAATTTTGCAGCTTCTGACCTGTGGAGGCAACATCATTTCCTCAGTACACCCCTAATTCCATCATTTATGCTGTGCTCTTGTGACCACTAAGTAAATAAAGATTAATCTTTGTAAAGCTCTAAGTTATACTTTATCTCCATTTCTTGACATTTTCAATATATCTGCTTGCCGTCAATAGGAATTTGTTGTAATGTATCTAGTGTGGACAATGCTCTTTGAGCTAAATAAAGAGAGATCACATTTACTGCTGTCTTTTAAGGTTGACCATAATCGTCAAGGAATGTCAGCCAAATCCAATGAACTCAGCCGATTAGGCTGTTACATTGCAACATGCATGATCCTTTTGTTCCAAGTGAGATAAGTTACCACCAGAGGTGTCTGTAGGCGGCTTACTCCCCTCTCCCTTTTGAGACCAAGAGCATACAAGCATGTAAGTATATGGGTGAGAGAAGGGTCAGAAGGAAGGCTGTCCATTGGCAGGTAGTCCGTTCTAGATGGACACAGTTACTACAGATGTATTCAGCTTTGATATAATAAAATAATGAAGCTTCCTATCAATGACATCAAGTAGAGATTGTAGAAGCCATGAGTTGATGCAGAAAGTATGTCAGAATTTTGTGTAACATTGAACTTTGTTGAAACTGAAAAACCCTTTAATGACCAAAATTAATAATAAGCTGTAAAGCAGACTTGGATCAGTTATATATAATTTGATGTTTGCTGTTTTAGAAGAATATTCTGCCTAAAATCTATTCTAAGAATATATAGCTATGTAGAAGCGACGTGCGTGGTATCATACTCAAGAATGTTTCTCCAGAAGGTGTGATTGACAGTTGCACCAGTCATACTATTGTGACAGTGGAGATCCAGTTTTCTACTTTTATTTGCAGAAAAATGCAAACTTTCAGAATTTTGAGGAGGTTCTCCAGCCTGAAAGATTTCAGTTCCTCTTGATAGTGAACATTTTACTGAATAGTTCTTAATATAGTTCTTATATAATATACTAGCAGAAAGACCCGGCTTCGCCTGGGTATATTTCATCTATTTATTTAATGTTTCTGTGTGTCGTTGCAGAGAGAAAGTCAATGCAGCTGACAGAAATTGATTTTTACCTTCATTTTTTCAATCCCTATTGGCTGCGGAGTGGGAGGGGGTGTGGTTTAATGGGACACGGGGGGGGGGGGGGGTTAAGTCCTTCATTTCAGGGTGGCCTGAATTATAGGTTAATGCCATGGTAATTTGAGGAAACACAATGGGTAGCAGTGGAAGAAAACATTGCTTTGCGCGGGTATATTTAATCTATTTCATTTAATGTTTCTGTGTGTCGTTGCAGAGAGAAAGTCATTCTCCCTCCCATCCCTGCAGCTGACAGATGTTGATTTTTACCTTCATTTTTTCAATCCCCGTTGGCTGCGGAGTGGGAGGGGGCATGGCCTGACAGAGTCGGAGCGTGGTTTCGCGAGATCTGGGGCGGGGGTCAGAGTGGCATGAATTACAGGTCGATGACATGGTAATTTATGGGGACCCGCAATGGGTAGCAGTGAAAAAAACATCTTTTATTAGTACTGAATGGTCGTAGTCTAAAATTAGTCAATTTCATCTACGATTTTTGTGTGTCGTTGCAGAGAAAAATTCCCCCTCCCACCCCTGCAGCTGATTTTTTTTCAATCCCCGTTGCCTGCGGAGTGGGAGGGGGCATGGCCTGGCAGAGTAGGGGGTGTGGATTATCAAAATGCTTTGAACGGTTGTAGTCTGAAATTAGTCTATTTCATCTAAAATTTTGTGTGTCGTTGCAGAGAGAAATTCACCCTCCCACCCCTTCAGCTGACAGAAGTTTATTTTTCCCTTCATTCTTTCAATCCCTGTTGACTGCGGAGTGGGAGGGGGCATGACCTGACATAGTTGGGGGTGTGGCTTAGCAAAGCGCTTCGCATAGGTGATTTAATCTATTTCATTTGATGTTTCTGTGTGTCGTTGCAGAATGGCTGCAGAGTGGGAGGGGGCATGGTCTGACAGAGTTGGGGGCATGACTTAGCAAGACGATTTGAACAGTTGTAGTCTATAATTAGTCCATTTTATCTAAAATTTTTGTGTGTCATTGCAGAGAGAAATTCATCCTCCCTCCCCTGCAGCTAACAGAAGTTTATTTTTACCTTTATTTTTTCAATCCCCGTTGGCTGCGGAGTGGGAGGGGGCGTAACCTGACAGAGTGGGAGGGGGCGTGGATTAGCAAGACGCTTCACATGGGTGTATTTAATCTATTTCATTTAATGTTTCTGTGTGTCGTTGCAGAAAGAAAGTCAACCTCCCACCCATCCCTGCAGCTGACAGAAGTTGATTTTTACCTTTATTTTTTCAATCCCTGTTGGCTGCGGAGTGGGAGGGGGCGTGGCATTACAGAGTCGGGGCGTGGCTTAGCAAAGCGCTTCGCATAGGTGCATTTAATGTATTTAATTTAAAGTTTCTGTGTGTCGTTGCAGAATGGCTGCCGAGTGAGAGGGGGCGTGGCCTGACAGAGACGGGGCGTGGCTTAGCAAAAGGCTTCAAACGGTTGTAGTCTATAATTAGTCTATTTCATCTAACATTTTTGTGTGTCGTTGCAGAGAGAAATTCACCCTCCCACCCCTGCAGCAAACAGAAGTTTATTTTTACCTTCATTTTTTCAATTCCCATTGGCTGCGGAGTGGGAGGGGGCGTGACCTGACATAGTCGGGGGCGTGGATTAGCAAGACGCTTCGCATGGGTGGATTTAATCTATTTTATTTAATGTTTGTGTGTGTTGTTGCAGAAAGAAAGTCAACCTCCCACCCATCCCTGCAGCTGACAGAAGTTGATTTTTACCTTTATTTTTTCAATCTCTGTTGGCTGCGGAGTGAAAGGGGATGTGGCCTGACAGAGTTGGGGGTGTGGCTTAGTGAGACCTGGGGCGGGGGTTTTAAGTACTTCTTTTAGGGTGGCCTGAATTAAAGGTCAATACCATGCTTATTTATGAGCCCACGCAATAGGCAGCAGTGGAGGAAAACATCTTTTATTACTACTGAACTGTAGTAATAGAAAAAAACATAAGTTATATTTATGGTAACCGGAATACCTTTAACAGTGTCAGTAAATAGAAATGGATGAGATCCTCAGCTGCTGATAATTACCTCGTTGTTATGGAAACCTGCCCTCCCTGTGTTTGCCTTTGCAGAGAATGGCAGTTGGAGTTTAAAACCAAAGCTCCCAGGCTAATATGGGCTAATGGAGATCATATTTTGGGAATATCTCAGGAACGGTATGTCCTAGAGAGATGAGACCTGGTCTAAAACCTTCCCGGACACCTGATGTACCTGTGTGCCGAATTTGGTGAAAATCAGTCCAGTAGTTTGGTCGCGCATAGAGAGTTGTCTTTTTCTCAGTCTAGATATTAGACTGCACATGGTCAGAGTGTCATACAGCATTCATCTAAGTAAAACTGGTTTAGAATACAGCAATACTGCATCATATTTCCAAGTCCTTTAAAAAGATAGATGGTTCATCTACCTATTATACCTGATAATGCCTAACATGAGAGTGTTAAGCCGTTATCAGTAAGATATGAGAGACATAAAGTCTCCACCTTTCTTGGTTCCTCTGAAGAATGACTCTATCTGGACTGCAAATAAGGAAGAATATTTCTTCTTTTTTTTCAAGGTCTTTTGCCATTTAGACGGCATAGGCTGCAGCTCTTGTGTCAGTCTTATTGTTTAAGAACAACAACTTAGGCGTTTTAAATCCCAATCTGCTTCATTAAAAAGGGCAAGATGCCCCAACAGCAATAGAAAGCAATATATGGATTTTATGTCTTTTCATCTTGTCTTTCTGTTTTTTGGACCACAGCACAGAATCAATACGCTCAATGCAATTTAGCTTCTAAATGGGCTAATCATTCACAAAGCCACCGAGTTCAAGAGGGTCGAGTAACTTTTGAACTGCCCGATCCTTTCTGCTGCAGTGAGGCTTTGAAGGGCTGGAGCCTGACACTGTGTGCACCATTAAAAAAGCCTGATTAAGGATATGCTCTCTATATTGGATTTTTGCTTCTGTTGTTGATCTCTGTAGGTTTATTGTAGTGGTGCTGATTGAGGTGACCAGTCACTTTTCTGTTTCATTGCTAATGGTTTACAGTAGTATTATAGACTATTGTAAGTCTCTTCTGATATCTCAGATGCAAATTTGAAGTCAAAATGTGACTCGCCATATCTGCTCCAAACAAATATCTACTGCCCTATGTAATTTCTTTGTGAGTTATTTTCTGATGGTGCATTAAGATCAGTGATTTTTCCATAGATTCTAGGCACAAATTTTCTCTTCACTGTTTACCTGCTCACCATCAACATTACAGCTCCTCCATCCTATTCATTTGAATGGGACAGAGTGTAAATACTATTACTCCTTTCCATTCAAGTGAATAGGATGGAAGAGCTGTAATTACACTGCTCACCACTGTAATGGTGACAGAGAGCACTCATCTGTTCCTGAGAATAGGTCATCAGCATAGGAAACCGGTCAACCCCTTTAATAGGTTAAGGATGGTAAATAACAGCAGGTTGATACTTTACATGTAATACCGTAATATAGACTGAGCTCCCTTGATCTTTCAAATAGCACTAATTGTTTTAATTGATACAATCCATATAAATGGTCAATTCTTAAAACGAAGATCAGCATTAAAGGGGTATTCTGCTCCTAGACATTTATGGCGTGTTCACAGGATATGACATAAATGTCTGATAGATTAAAGTCTTGTGTCTGAGACAAATGCTTATCTCCAGAATGGGGGTTCCACAACCTTTTTCCCACTTGAGGTGCTTGGAATTTCTTGAATTCCGAAGGGGAAGAATCCAGGGGCGTAGCTAACGGATCATGGGCCCTAGTGCAAGAGTTAAGCTTGGGCCCCCCTTCCCTCAGTACTTTGTGGCCAGGGGCAGGGAGGCACATGGCCTTCATGCTGCCTGAGGCAAAAATTGAACTGGCAACCCCCCCATGCCAAATTCTTGACCTAAACCCTTCCCTCCAGTCATAGATGTAACTTGATCAGCATGCACTTTCTATAATACTGGTGTCTTTTTATGCAGCACAAGGGTCTTTGGGGCCCCCTCAGGCTCCTGAGGCCGGTAGCGACTGCTACCTCTGCACCCCCTATAGCTACGCCCCTGGGAGAATCAATGGAAATGTGGCTGCACAAGTTATTGTTGCTAAAATTTTTTAGAAGGTTATCATCTTAAGATTCTTATGTTCAACCAGCTACTTGTAAGTAGTACCTTCTAAGGCTACTTTCACACTTGCATTGTTAAGGCTACTTTCACACTTGCGTTGTGGTTTTCCAGTATTGAGATCAGGCAGAGGATCTCAATACCGGAAAAAAACTGATCAGTTTTGTCCCCATGCATTCTGAATGGAAAGAGATCCGTTCAGGATGCATCAGGATGTCTTCAGTTCAGGCAGCTTTCAGTTTTGTGACCGGACACAAAACCGCAGCAAGCTGTAATTTTGTGTCCGGTCATAAAAACTGAAAGAAACTGATCAGGTACTGAAACCAATGTAAGTCAATGGTGACGGATCCGGTTTTTTAGGAGACTAAAAAAACGGATCCGTCACCCATTGACTTTCAATGTATTTAGTGCCTGATCAGTTTTCTTCAGTTTTGATTTCACACAACTGCATCCCAACTGAACTGATGCATCCTGATGTGCAAAATCAAAACGGATCAGTTTAATTCAGGTATAGAGATCCTCTGCCGGATCTCAATACCTGAATTAACAAAGCAAGTGTGAAAGTAGCCTAATTCAGGTACTGAGATCCGGCAGAGGATCTCTATACCTGAATTGAACTGATCCGTTTTGATTTTGCACATCAGGATGCATCAGTTCAGTTGGGATGCAGTTGTGTGAAATCAAAACTGAAGAAAACTGATCAGGCACTAAATACATTGAAAGTCAATGGGTGACGGATCCGTTTTTTTAGTCTCCTAAAAAAACTGATCCGTCACCATTGACTTGCATTGGTTTCAGTACCTGATCAGTTTCTTTAGGTTTTTATGACCGGACACAAAATTACAGCTTGCTGCGGTTTTGTGTCCGGTCACAAAACTGAAAGCTGCCTGAACTGAAGACATCCTGATGCATCCTGAACAGATCTCTTTCCATTCAGAATGCATGGGGACAAAACTGATCAGTTTTTTTCCGGTATTGAGATCCTCTGCCTGATCTCAATACCGGAAAACAACAACGCAAGTGTGAAAGTAGCCTTAGTTAACAACACTTTGCTACGATACTCCATGAAACATGACTCGGCTCTGATTTGATAAAGTCAGTCATGTGATAAAATTTAGGTCCGAATGTATTCTACCTGGATCTCTCTCTCTCCCCTCTCTGCAAAAATTTCCTGAATCATATACTGTAACATTTTGATTCTACAAAATTCAAATTTTTGCAAAAATCTCTCCTAAAGCTCTTCATGTATCAATTACTCTGAGGAAATATTTTGCATATTAGTACATTTTTTATGAATAAGCCAGAGAACGACCACATTTATCGTTTTATTTTCAGGGAGTTTAGCTTGAATAATAGGCATATAGATTCTACTAGAAAGAGAGCGAGACGTCCTTGGGCTGTCCTTTTCAGGGCACTTACTCAAATTGTGCCTTGAGGGTCAGCTGTTCAGATTGAAATTAGTCTCTCACATCCTATCATCTATTATGTAGCAAAACCAGTGCAACTGACAAATTGGTTTTCTTGTTCTGCAGATAATAATTAGAGTATAAGGCAGCATGGTTGTCTGCACCAAGTTTGTAAGCTCTCCTTGTGTTTGTACGAGTTTCCTCCAGATTCTCTGGTTTCTTCTCACATGTTAAAAACATACTAATGGGAAAATATAGAACTTAGATTGCGAGCCTCAATGGAGACAGGAACATGACAACACTATCTGTAAAGTGATGCAGAATATGTAAGGAATGAAATTATGATAATTGAGAACAGGTATACCAATATTTATATTCATCTATATCCACCACTTATTCAGTGATCCACCCCCCAAAAAAAGTTATGGAAAATAATTCCAGGCTAAAACTGCCACACAGTCCTGGGGAAAGCCTATTCATATGGTACACCAGTAATAATACATTTTCCACACATTCTTTTTAAAAATTCTAGCAATAAGTTTGATCTTTCTACCAATAACATTTTTAATAAGGATCCTTTTTTTTGTCCATGTACCGTATATGCCTTAGTTCTGGAAAGTCTTAACAGAGGGTTCTAATTCCATATATTATTATTTGTATACAAAACCCTTATCTTTCTACCTACTTCAAAAGCTTGGAGAGTTGAAAAAGGAGACAGAGGAATATGGCAAGCGGATCTAGCCTTGGATTCATTTCACCATAGGTTCTTGAAATTCATATGAGATCTCAAAGCAAACCATCTTCAACAGTCTTCCAAAGCATGAACTGGATCGGTTTCTTCATGAAAGAAGTTCAGTGAAATAGAGGAAAAATTGAATTCTAGATAAGAGGAAATGGGATAAAAGAAAAAAAATATGTGCTTTTGAACTAACAAATAATTCAAGCAGAGAACGGTATCATTAGTACAATCCATTTAGGAGTTTTTGCTGTTGAAAAATAAGTCATTATGTCTAAAACAAACCCTGTACTGTTCGACTATGTAAAAGAGAAACAGGACTGTCTTCGTTTTGTGAGACTTGAAAGTCTTGTGTATGGGTTACTCAGTTACGTTAACCTGTCCTTGCTCATTATTCATTGCTCAAAATGTAAGAGGCCACTCAGGCTAGAAATACATTTAGCAAAGTAACAACCAAAGTGTATCACTAGGTTAACTCTTCTTTTTCTTTCTGGACTTCCAAATGAAATCTGCTGCTGGACAATATTACAGTTTTGGGTACCTGATGTCATGGAGGAAATGAATGCTCCTCCCTCTCCTCTGCAGGATTAGATGAACGCTGATTGGCTGAACAGCAGTTAGTAGAGACTTCTACCTGTTTTCCGACCAATCAGAAACAGCAGCCCTGCATACCAGATGAACCATGAAGAACTAAAGGAAGAGCCTTTTCTGATATGCTATATCCTGCTATATCCTGTCTGCAGACAGAGTGAGCTTCCATTTCTCCATTTCCTTTTCTTATTAATGGTCATTAACCCTTTTTACCCCAGAGGTTTTTTCGGTTTTGCGTTTTCGTTTTGGGCTCCCTGCCTTGATACAGCCATAACTTTTTTTATTTTTCTGTTCACATAGCTGTATGATGGCTTGTTTTTGCGGGACAATTTGTACTTTCCAACACCACCATTTAATATTGCATATGGTGTAGTGGGAAGCGGGAAAAAAATTCCAAATTGGTTGAAATTGCAAAAAAAAACACAATTCCGCCACAGTTTTACGGGTTTTTTATTTACGGCGTTCAATGTGCGTTAAAACTGACCAGTTACTTTCATTCTACTGGTCAGTACAAATCCGGCGATACCTAATATGTATAGTTTTTCTTGCAATTTGATAGTGATAAAAAAATTATAAAGTTGGACTTTTTTTTTTCAGTTCTTGACCCCTATAACTTTTTGGTATTTATGTGTACGGAGCTGTATGGGGGCTCATTTTTGGCAGGGCAATCTGAACTTTTTATTGATACCATTCTGGAGTGTGTGACTTTTTGATCGCTTTTTATTTTTTTAATTTTTTTTAAAGCGACAAAAAATGGCAAATCGGCCATTTTGGCGCTTTTTTCCAATTCGCTTTTTTCCGTAAGGGAAATGTTTTTTTTTTATAATATGGGCATTTTCGCACACGGCGATACCTATGATGTGTATTTCTTTCATATTTTTTTCGTGAAAGGGGGGTGATTTGAACTTTTACGTTTTTTTTTTATTTATTTTTTTTACACTTTTTTATAATTCCCATAGGGAATTGCTTATATCATAGACTCCAAAGCACTTACATTGGAGTCTATGATGATTAGTGCTTTCCTATGGAGCCCTATTACAGGCAAGGGCTCCATAGGAAAGCCTATGCAGCAGTCTCCTGTCATTTACTATGACAGGGGCTGCTGCAGGCATGCTCCGGCTCCTCCGATCAGCACACGGCGTACGCATCCGGTGTTTGCCGCCCTCTGTGTGTCATGCCCCCCAACCGCCAATTTCTAGATTCAATATCCTCCTATTGTAAGTCACAATACAACTCCCCCTGTAATACCATATTTCCCCCTATATTGCTACTCCCATAGCCAGTAACAATATCCTCCACCCACCTCTTGCCCCAATGTCCTAGACGGCACTGTATTTTACTGCAGTATGGTATGTGGACACTGAGCATGATGGCAGGAACATTTGGGTACGACCTCACGGGCAGGTTCCTCATGCAGTTTTGGAAGCCCAAATCATAAATCATCGAGAGCATAGATCATAAAAGGAGAGAAAGTATTAATGCAAAGGCCCAGCCGCAGGGCTCGTGAGATATAATGATTATTGTGTCACAGGTGTGGTGTTGCCGATGGTTACTCACGGTTTGGTAACTCCCTGGGACGGCGTGCAGTGGATGGAGGGGGGACACTATTTCCCTTGGGGCACACTCTGTACTTAGGACGTAAACTTTTATAGTGTCGGTCGGCTGGGTCCTGGAATGTTGTGACGCCAGTGTCTTAAGTAGACACGAACTTTTGGAGTAGGAGTGATGAGGAGACAACTTTGTTATAAACCGATAGAACTTTACTTTTGCCTTGAGATGAGGTAGCATAGATTACAGTTATCTTCAATAGGCAATAGATATTGATGTTGCAAGAACTCCTCCTGAGGCTGTGACTTTAAGTTACTGTTGCATTAAATCCAGTTACTCTTAAATCTCCACTTAGTCAATCCCTTAATAAACTAGTCTTGGCTCTGGATAGTATTTCAATATTTCTCTTGTATAGCAATGCTTCAGGGTATGTTGGCCCTGCACGGCAGGTATTAATACGTCTGTACCGTGACACTTTTAGTATAATAAACTGACTGCCCGTTGGGGTTTCCAGTAGGTATGAAATCACAACTTTAGCTAGTAGTTGTAGAATCAGTGTCCAGGCGCTGTGGAGCTACTCCTAGTCACTATAGGTTGCTGACAAAGTCCATTAAGCTGATGAGCTCAGCGTTTACCTTTGACAGGCTTGAGTATCCAGGTAATGCCAATTTTGCTAGTGGCCTAGAAAATGGTAAGTGCCATCATGTAGCTTGACGTGGCCAGTGTCCAGCAGGAATGGTGGCCTTTAGGGTGACTTTCTCCTCCTGCACATTTCTTAAGTTGCTTTGGAAGCTCAGGAGCTCCCTGAGGAGCTGACTGCTCTCCTCACTCCATGATGTTCTTCTCCTCTATACTACCCTCTATTACTCTAACATATATCATACATGTTACAGGACAGCACCATCTAGTGGTGAAACAGGTTAGTACAGCCTAGGAGGTTCTTACAACATATATAAGAACTTTGACAACAGATTACAATGACTATCAATAGTGACATGGCTATATAAAATACAGTTTGTAGTGTCCCTATTACACACATAACACAATTATGTGGGACACTGCATTAATATAAAGAAAAACGAAAAGTGAATGTCTCTAATCATTACCTGTAAGTTACTGGGTGCAATTGTTTTGACTGTATCTGATCAGCATTATATTATTCGGTTTAGTCTGCAGTGTGGCGATACTCTGCAGATTGGTTGTGTGATAGGCGATCATTACATTCAGGCATGGTATGGTGGCTCAATAGTCAGCAATGAGGTGGTAGGTGTATGTTCTCCCTGTGTTTGTGTGGGTTTCCTCCGAGTACTCCGATTTCCCCCAACACTCCAAAGACATACTGATAGGGAATTTAGATTGAGAGCTCCAATGGGGACAGCATGGTGGTGATGTCTGTAAATCGCTGTGAAGTATGTTGGCACTATATAATAAAATAAATAATGCTATGGTGTTTTCATTCAGTCAATGTACAGTATGAATTGTGGTATTATCCAGTTATAGTATGGCGGTTTTATTAATGGTATATTATCCCGTCATTGAAAGATGATATTAATCAGTTATTATAATCAGTTACTATGTGTGGTAGTGTTATCTAGTTATTGCGTGGTGGTGTTATTTAGTAGCCATATGGTGATATTATTTAGTCACTGTATTTATTATTTGACAGTGGGGTTAATCTATGTACAGAGAGTCCATACCGATGCTGATACAAGAATAGCATGCACTATATTTCCCAATAGAGGAAATGAGTTTTGCGGAGCACAGTCCTTATCACTCAACATAAATTGGCTGCAGAAATGCTAAATCTATGGTTGATATTAACATTTATCATTGGCGCCTCTAATAGCAATTCTTTTTTCTCATAGTCGATGATAAATAATAATTATTTTGTTGTTCTCTTTTGTGAATACTGACCAGTTACAATACAATTTCTCATAAATGAGTGAATCATGATGATAATTAGTTATTGTAAATGTACCTTCAATGGGGGAATATTTAGGGTGAGAGCCTAGAGCAGCATTAGCTGTACATATGGCTCTGGTCCAGATGTTTTTTAGTATAGATACTGACATAGTAAATTGATTTCATTCATAGTTATAGCACCAATATTTTCCGCAGTGATATGCAGAGATTGCCATTATTCACAGAGGACCTTGTCCCTGTTGGGTCTCACAATATAATTTCATTGTGCAGATGCTGCTGACTTTCCTAACAGATTTCACCCTTTTCAATGCATAGGGTGCATGACATCCACAGCAAAATCAAGATTCGTCTGCAGCTTTGTGATAAAATCTGCAGCAGAAAAAGCTCTTTACAATACATGTGGATATAGCCTAACGCCCCAGGTAGGGATATTTAAAGGGAACCTGTGTAGAGCATTGAAGACTAACATCTAAAATTCCTTCCAAACCATGCTAAAACCAAGGATATCATTCCATTTAGAATCTTAGGTATTTTAGAGTAGGTTACTGATCTGTCGTAAGCTCATCCTTCTCTATGTGTGATTAACAATCATGCTTGTGAGGCTAACCAAAAGAAAAAAATGGGAATACAGGATTAGTAAGAAGAGTAAAAGATAAGCATGATAAATACAAACTTGAAGCATAATTAATAGTCATTAACACGTGACCACAATGAAGTGCAGTAGTTAAGGACAGCATTTATGGATCAGTGAGTGCCACGGGTTTCTACATTCTGCCAGGCTTATGACTGTACCCTGCTGTTTCTGAGCACTAGTGTTGTGTGCCAGAATATTCTATTTGCTATACATACAAGATAAGTAAGGTTTACAGAGGTCTGCAAGATCCCGTTTCTCTGTGCAAAAATGTGCCTTGAAGAAATCCTTTGGCAATCCATTAAAATCAGTAGCATACAGTACAGACCAAAAGTTTGGACACACCTTCTCATTGAAAGAGTTTTCTGTATTTTCATGACTATGAAAATTGTAGATTCACACTGAAGGCATCAAAACTATGAATTAACACATGTGGAATGATATACTTAACAAAAAAGTGTGAAACAACTGAAAATATGTCTTATATTCTAGGTTCTTCAAAGTAGCCACCTTTTGCTTTGATTACTTCTTTGCACACTCTTGGCATTCTCTTGATGAGCTTCAAGAGGTAGTCACCTGAAATGGTTTTCACGTCACAGGTGTGCCCTGTCAGGTTTGATAAGTGGGATTTCTTGCCTTATAAATGGGGTTGGGACCATGAGTTGTGTTGGGCAGAAGTACTTTAAGAAATGAAGGTCAGTCAGTCCAAAAATTTGGGAAAACTTTGAAAGTGTCCCCAAGTGCAGTCGCAAAAACCATCAAGCGCTACAAGGAAACTGGCTCACATGAGGACCGCCCCAGGAAAGGAAGACCAAGAGTCAACTCTGCTGCGGAGGATAAGCTCATCCGAGTCACCAGCCTCAGAAATCACAGGTTAACAGCAGCTCAGATTAGAGACCAGGTCAATGCCACACAGAGTTCTAGCAGCAGACACATCTCTACAACAACTATTAAGAGGAGACTGTGTGCAGCAGGCCTTCATGGTAAAATAGCTGCTAGGAAACCACTGCTAAGGACAGGCATGAAGCAGAAGAGACTTGTTTGGGCTAAAGAACACAAGGAATGGACATTAGACCAGTGGAAATGTGTGCTTTGGTCTGATGAGTCCAAATTTGAGATCTTTGGTTCCAACCACCGTGTCTTTGTGCGACGCAGAAAAGGTGAACGGATGGACTCAACATGCCTGGTTCCCACCGTGAAGCATGGCGGAGGAGGTGTGATGGTGCGGGGGTGCTTTGCTGGTGACACTGTTGGGGATTTATTCAAAATTAAAGGCATACTGAACCAGCATGGCTACCACAGCAGCGGCATGTTATTTCATCCGGTTTGCGTTTAGTTGGACCATCATTTATTTATCAACAGGACAATGACCCCAAACACACCTCCAGGCTGTGTAAGGGCTATTTGACCAAGAAGGAGAGTGATGGGGTGCTACGCCAGATGACCTGGCCTCCACAGTCACCAGACCTGAACTGAATCGAGATGGTTTAGGGTGAGCTGGACCGCAGAGTGAAGGCAAAAGGACCAACAAGTGCTAAGCATCTCTGGGAACTCCTTCAAGACTGTTGGAATACCATTTCAGGCGACTACCTCTTGAAGCTCATCAAGAGAATGTCAAGAGTATGCAAAGCTGTAATCAAAGCAAAAGGTGGCTACTTTGAAGAACCTAGAATATAAGACATATTTTCAGTTGTTTCACACTTTTTTGTTAAGTATATAATTCCACATGTGTTAATTCATAGTTTTGATGCCTTGATTTAACTTACAGTGTGAATCTACAATTTTCATAGTCGTGAAAATACAGAAAACTCTTTGAATGAGAAGGTGTGTCCAAACTTTTGGTCTGTACTGTACATGTAGTGGGAGATTTATCAAAACTGGTATGAAAGAAAAATGGAGTAGTTTCCCATAGCAATTAGATTCAAGCTTGTATTTTCAAGAGCCCTTTTGAAAACGAAGCATTCTTGATTGCTATAGACAGCTACTTCTCCTTTCCCTTAAACTAGTTTTGATAAATCTCCCCCTGTGTGTACTTGATACAAGTATGCTTGGGACATGTCCTTGTGCCCTCTGTGAATATATACAACTTTGTAATATATCTTATCAGGGAAAAGGGTCAGTTTTCTCTCCTTCCTACAACATTGTGGCTTTCAGGGGTTAATCCGGTGACAGAAAAAAAATGCTTCATCCATAGAGGCCAGCGCAGCTATATTTGATTGAAGATCCATCACAAAATCCCACGTGGTGCTTGATGACGTCATCACGCCGCACAGCATGGTGATGTCATAGGTCACCGCGCGCACAATTTTGCTCCGGATCTTCAATCAAAATGGTCGCTGCAGCCTCTACACGATCAAATGGATGAGGTTAGTTAGATTTTTTTTCCTCTCCTGGAAAAATTGATTTGTTACCATGAAGCACAGGGAAATTCAGCTTTGTAGCGAATCAAATTTTCCTTGAAATTGAGATCGAAGTCCACTTCTTTAACTTTGATTTTTCAACACTAATAATAAGATGAAATGCCTACCTTAATAATTTATAAAATATTCTACTCCATTTTAATGTACAACATATCAATTAAAATTATGTAAATGATAGTTATGATAGTTATTATGGGTAAATCAGCATTGTATGCATCAGCTGTTTTATATACATGTAAATTCCTTCCTTCTTGTGTGTAATTGTATTCTAACTGAAATGTTATTTGCAATGTATTTTTCTGACATACTGCAAAGTATGCAATTTTTAGAACAATGTACATAAAAGGCACAGCCATGTCAAATATATATTATTTTTATTTATTTTTTCTTTAAGGATGAGCAAATCAATTCTGCCAGTAGGTAATTTATCCCGAATTTCAGAGAAAGTTTGGATTCTAATGAACTACCCTGGGTTTCTGGCCATTATATATGTGTTGTCTGGAGGGTACTCTTTCTCATTATGGAAGAGAACCTAGTATGCATAGTAGGCCAGCAATATTGCAGGCCAGGCAATGCCCCTCTGGAAAACGAGTCAAATTAGCTTTTCTAAGCGTATCTGATGTCAAAAGATATATTAAGATATAAGATGTAAGATGTAAGATGTAAGATATATTAATTTTCATATATTTTTCCCAGAAACCCAGAGGAGCATTGACTGACTTACAATATTCATCGTGCATACTCAGCACCATCCATAAAGAGAAATAGTACCCAAATCAAGTGAATCTGTTTTAAACAAGCTGAGTTTTTTTTTACAAATTTACCATGAACTTCAGACTAAGAGAAAGGAAAGGAGGATCATATGACCCATAGCAACATCTTGCTTGATGGGCTTGCCCATAATACCTTGCAGCCAATCAGGCCATGTGTCATAGGCACTATATAACATCCCTACCAGGAAATGCCTGTCTTTTCTGGGGTTATACATTGCTGTGATAGGATGCCTGAGAGAGTAAGACAGAGAGAGAGAAATGAAAACTTATCTTTAAACACAGTATACAGCTACTTTAACCTATTAAAGAATTTAGTGAGACAATAGCTGGTTAGTAAGATTTCATTAATCGACAGTGAGATCATCTTTAGCTAGGGACAGGAGTCAGTGTAGTGTGTCAAGGTGTAGCTCAGTCAGTCAGCCAGATATCTTCAGCGAGCGCTGTATCAGCATTTAAAGCTACACCACTCAATTTTTATATTAATGTGTATTCAATGTACACCACAAAATTCACAATTCCAGATACAAATATTTTACAGTTATAATCCTGATACTGATGTATACCACTTTTTGCACTTTTCTGTGTTTTGCCGTGCATTATACTGGACTTTGTCCACTTGACCATTAAAAAAAATATTGATCACAAAATAGTGTACCTGATGTATTTTTACCAAACATCAAACCCAATTCCCCAAGAAAGGATAAATGTAAAAAAATCCAATAGCGCAGTATTATTAAACAGGCTGTTTGTTACCACCGTCCCCCATCTGATTACCCATAGACATATATGTCACTGTCACTTTAACATTACTAATGCTGTTTTTAATGTTAAAACGCTTGAACTTGGATATAGTGCAAGGAGGCCTCACAGTGTCATGCATGACTTTAGGGTAAATACTGCACTTTCAATTCAGATATATATATATATATATATATATATATATATATATATGTATATATATATATATATATATACAGACCCAAATCAAATCTGAAGACCGACTTGTGTGAATGAGACCCGAAACAAATTTCGAGAAATTTGCACACATTTAACAATAACATATGTGATTTGTTTTTTTTACCCATACCTTATTATGACAATAATGTCATATTTAGAAGCCAGATGTATTGCATATTGATATTCTATGGCGGTATTAAATACATGTGTTGCATATGCAGTTAATGTGATATAAACTTAAAAACTTACTTAAAGGGGTTGGCCACTTTCTGGTTATTGTTGACCAATGTGTATATAAGATGATTATATGACACTTACTAATATAGCCTGTGTTGAAATTCTGCATCATTTTCTATATTTCATAAGGTACACAAAGTCTTTTGTACTGTCCACACAGAAGTCTTGTCCATAAAATGGCTGCTGATGGAGGGTCATGTGACCAGGCAAATCACCTCCATGTGATGTCTCCTCCTTTCAAATACACCACACCTGCACTAAACTCCAAAAAAAAACAAGATCAGATGGCAGGTGCAGTGTATCTAAATGGAGGTGACATCACATGGAGGTGATTTGCCTGGTCACAGCCATTTTATAGACAAGACCTCTGTGTGGACAATACAAAAGACTTTGTGTACCTTTAAAAAATATAGAAAATGGTGCAGAATTTCAACAAAGGCTATATTAGTAAGCGTCATATAATCATTTTATTTACAAATTGGTCAATAGTAACCAGAAAGTGGCCAACCCCTTTAACTGATTTATCAATATCAGATTGGTGGGGGTGACATGTTTCAGACCCCCATTGATCTTTTGTTGATGATCTATATTGAGGAATGACCATCATTATCTAAGTCACAGAAAACATAGTACATTGTAATATATCTGTTTTACATTTTAGCTGAACTCACTGATGTCCTAGTTTTTTTTTTGTATCTTACGCAATGAAGGGGAATTCTATTATTACCAGAAAACCATTGGCACACAGTTTAGCTGCTGTAGACAGATATTATCATTCATAAAACATATATCACAAAAGTATTAGTTTGGCATATGGCTGATATTTTGTTTTTACTTTTTTAGCACTAGTTTAGCTTCAATTCTGCTTCACAGTTTTCCCATGCACTAATGGAAGTATCTTAGCTACTATGATGTCTCAAATACATTGCACACAGGGAAGAAGGTATGCTTCTGGAGTTGCACTTAAAAGAGGTTTTCCCGGGATTACTGTTTTTTAACTCATATGCTTCTGTAGTTGCTTACCTCATGATCATCTTCCCCAAGCCCTTTTTTCACAAATTTACACAATTACAAAATTACAGCTACCTTTATAAATTATTATTTTAAAAGATGTTGAAAACTCTATAAAGTACAGTTCATGGTGGAATGGTGCTGCTGCATTATCATGCACAATAAGAACTTCATAACTTTCATGCTGATACATCACATTGATACTGTGCACTAGAGATGATTCTTTTAACATTAAGTCAGTTGGAACCTGTGCTGAAGTAAATGGAATAAAAAATATTTGCTCTTGCATCATATCATAGAGTTTACCAAATCCTATGAAATTAAGCAAACTGTTGAAGGTAATGATGTTGATTTTGATGGCGCTTTTGTGTCCATAATAGTCATTGTGCTGTTTTACATAGATGGAAATCAGTTTGCACTTTCTGATACCATTCACTTCTGTTTTCACTGTCATCATGCAAAACCAAATAATAAAAAAATACAGCACATATAAAAAAAAATCTGTTCTAAAAATGGTTTTGCAATCTTTTGTTCCCCAGAGCTTCTTTTGGCTACTTTAGCTGAAAAAAAGATGCAGGCGATGAGACTGTCATCGTCCATTTTTTTTTGTAAAATCATTATAGGGCCTCAGGGATTTAAAAATGTTGTTCTTTAGTAGCATCACATTAGTACCATTATTGCCCAGCCTACAGTACTTTAGGCCCTAATGATCACGCGATTCATTTTTTTCTTTATTATTTAGTTGAAGTGACTTTTATCATATTTTGTTTTTGGATTTTTTTTTTTGTGGCATTCAGCATGTGGTATAACTAGCACGAAAACTACAGTCATGGCCAAAAGTTTTGAGAATGATACAAATATTAATTTTTACAAAGTCTACTGCTTCAGTTTTTATAATGGCAATTTGCATATACTCCAAAGAGTGATCAGCTTAACAGCAATTACTTGCAAAGTCAATATTTGCCTAGAAAATGAACTTTATCCCCCAAAACACATTTCAACATCATTGCAGCCCTGCCTTAAAAGGACCAGCTAACATCGTTTCAGTGATTGCTCCATTAACACATGTGTGGGTGTTGATGAGGACAGGGCGGGAGATCAATCTGTCATGATTAAGTAAGAATGACACCACTGGACACTTTAAAAGGAGGCTGGTGCTTGGCATCATTGTTTCTCTTCTGTTAACCATGGTTATCTCTAAAGAAACACGTGCAGTCATCATTGCACTGCACAAAAATGGCCTAACAGGGAAGAGTATCGCAGCTAGAAAGAATGCACCTCAGTCAACAATCTATCGCATCATCAAGAACTTCAAGGAGAGAGGTTCCATTGTTGCCAAAAAGGCTCCAGGGCTCCCAAGAAAGACCAGCAAGCGCCAGGACCGTCTCTTAAAAGTGTTTCAGCTGCGGGATCGGGCTACCAGCAGTGCAGAGCTTGCTCAGGAATGGCAGCAGGCAGGTGTGAGTGCATCTGCACGCACTGTGAGGCGGAGACTCTTGGAGCAAGGCCTGGTCTCAAGGAGGGCAGCAAAGAAGCCACTTCTCTCCAGAAAAAAACATCAGGGACAGACTGATATTCTGCAAAAGGTACAGGGAGTGGACTGCTGAGGACTGGAGTAAAGTCATTTTCTCTGATGAATCCCCTTTTCGATTGTTTGGGACATCTGGAAAACAGCTTATTCGGAGAAGACGAGGTGAGCGCTACCACCAGTCTTGTCTCATGCCAACTGTAAAGCATCCTGAAACCATTCATGTGTGGGGTTGCTTCTCAGCCAAGGGAATCGGCTCTCTCACAGTCTTGCCTAAAAACACAGCCATGAATAAAGAATGGTACCAGAATGTCCTCCGAGAGCAACTTCTCCCAACCGTCCAAGAGCAGTTTGGTGATCAACAATGCCTTTTCCAGCATGATGGAGCACCTTGCCATAAAGCAAAGGTGATAACTAAATGGCTCAGGGAACAAAACATAGAGATTTTGGGTCCATGGCCTGGAAACTCCCCAGATCTTAATCCCATTGAGAACTTGTGGTCAATCATCAAGAGACGGGTGGACAAACAAAAACCTACAAATTCTGACAAAATGCAAGCACTGATTGTGCAAGAATGGACTGCTATCAGTCAGGATTTGGTCCAGAAGTTGATTGAGAGCATGCCAGGGAGAATTGCAGAGGTCCTGAAAAAGAAGGGTCAACACTGCAAATATTGACTTGCTGCATTAACTCGTTCTAACTGTCAATATAAGCTTTTGTGTCACGTACCGTGTGGTTATCGTGACATGTGTTCAATGTTGCTCATGTTTGTGCCCTGGTATTCCGGATTTGGTTGTATGCTGGTTGCCAGGGGCAACGTGTAAATTGGTGGTGTCTCGGTTGTTCTCCGTGACACGGCTTCCATGTTGCTCATGTTTGTGTCCTGGCATTCTGGCTGCGGTAGTAGGCCGTGGTTGCCAGGGGCAACGTGTAGTTTTGGTTGCTGGTATGTTCCCTGATTGCATACTTCCCTCCTTCCCTGTCTGGTTCTCATGGGGTTAACATATTGACCTGGGTGTGGTCACTAGGTGCTTTTATTCTGTTGTTGCTAGCCTGGTGGTTTAGTTGTGCTCCAGCCTCCGTTGGTGCTGGAGCTATGCACCTTTCCTGGGATTCCATCTGCCCAGTCCTTGTGGCCACTTAATATGTCATCGAGGTCTTCCCGAGGTCCTCTCATCCCCTTCCCTTATTCCTGTTATTTGGTTTATGTACGGGTGGGTGTTTGGTCTGTGACTGCCATGTGTCTTCTGACATGGAGTCCAGACATTTCCTGTATGTATGTGCCTTCGGTGAGAGGGTTCCAGGGTTCCCCGGAGGGGGAACAGCGATACTGTGAGTTGTTGCCGGTGAGCTGGTTCCTGGGTGTGTTGTGTGTGCTGAGTCCTGTTAGGTGTTCGGGTTCCAGTACATGTGCCTGGGCTGCAGTCTTTGGTGTATGGACTGCTGGTGCTTCTATCAGCAGTATCAGCAGGTAAGTTGCCAGGTGCACCGGGACCATCCTGGAGGTGCAGCCAGTGAGTTCTGGATAAGTGCATCCCTACCATCTGGGGCTCTGTGAAGAACGGGGCTCACTGGGTTTCTGCCCTCTGGGTTTGGTTTCTGGTGTTTCCGGTGCACTTGGTTCAGTGGTTTTCCTTGCCACTGGCTTCTTGCCTGCTGATTGGTTTTCATCTCACTGTAGTGTATCGGTGTATGCTCGGTGTGGAGTTTCCCCTCCCACACCGCAGCGTGACATTTTGTTACTCATAATATGATTGCAATTATATTTCTGTATGTGATAAAAACATCTGACAAACACACATAAAAACCAGAGGGCAGCAGATCATGTGAAAATATAATATTTGTGTCATTCTCAAAACTTTTGGCCATGACTGTACATTCTGTAGAAGAGTACAGTTACAGTGGTGCCAAATTTATATAATTTTTTTTATTTTTTCTACTACTTAAAAAGAAAGTAAATTTTTGTCTTCAAAAGGCATTCAAAGGAACATTTTCATACGTGAGGGTTTTTTCTTGTGGGATGATTTTATTTGTACAGTTAGTTTTACAGTTTTATTTGTACTTTCAGGACACTATTAAAGGTGTCCAAATAGTAGAGATGAGTAATGATTTTAATAAGTAAGTAATAAACTTATCTGTATGTAATACTATACATGTTTAAAGAGAACCTTGTGCACAGCTGATATATTCTGTCATACCTAGTACTCAGCCTGGGGAGTTGTGAGTCTTTCTTTCTTTCTTTCTTTGTGTCATGCACTACCCACTTTTTGTCTTGCACTAAGCATAATACAGCGAATCAGCTTTGTGCAGAGTGTCTTTTTAACATAATAAAGATCAAGCTTAGCAGGTACAATAATTAAGATGTTATGATCTTGCAGATAACCCGTACAACCCACATTTGTATGTACAAAATGATGTTTCATTCTCCCAAGATACAACTAAACACATCAAATGACAAGAGTTGACTTCCAAAAACAATTCAATAAAGCATATATTAGTCCATTGACATGACAGTTTGTCTGAGGTTGTGCATCTCGTGGGGCCATAATTATCATACATTGGTAGCAGGACGCTCTCTAATTTGTCTCTTAGTGTCACTTTAAAGTTATCATCTAATTAGTCTACAAAAGTCATTTGTGCAGGAAGGATGCACAGCCTGTAAATTATGAAACAGTGCATACACAAATGGAAAAGAAAAGTAAAGTCCAGCTTCCGTATAAAATGCTTGCACAATACCTGGCATGAGAGCTTGAAAAGCAAGTAGGTGATTTCCCTTCTGGACCAATTGCTATTATTAGGCTACTTTCACACTTGTGTTGTTAATTCAGGACCTGAGATCCGGCAGAGGATCTCTATACCTGAATTAAACTGATTTGTTTTGATTTTGCACATCAGGATGCATCAGTTCAGTTAGGATGCAGTTGTGTGATATAAAAACTGAAAAAAAACGGATCAGGCACTAAATACATTGAAAGTCAATGGGTGACGGATCCTAAAAAACCGGATCCGTCACCATTGACTAAGGCCTCTTTCACACTAGCGGCAGCATGGATCCGGCGGGTGAAGGGTGCCGCCGGATCTGTGCTGCTGCAGGGACATGTGTGGGGCCGGAACCGCGCTCTGGCCCCACACATGTCACACAGTACATACACACACACACACACAGACATATACACATACAAATACACATACATACTTACATGCTCCCGGCAGGTCTCCACAGCGCAGGAGGAGCAGGATGGCGCGCACATAGGACGATTCCCCACAGCGCCCTCTGCTGGGCGCCGGGTGGAATCGTCCTATGTGTGCGCCGTCCTGATCCTCCTGCGCTGTGGAGACCTGCTGGGAGCATGTAAGTATGTATGTGTATTTGTATGTGTATATGTCTGTGTATGTTTATGTGTATGTCTGTATGTGTGTATGTATGTATGTGTGCAGGTGACGGATCCATCATGAACTCCATTGAAAATCAATGGAGGACGGATCCGTTCACCATTGTGTCACACCAAACGGATCCATGCGGATGCCTGGACAGGAGAGCAAACTGCAGCATGTTGTGGTTTGTTCTCCGTCTGAAGACGGAACGGAATGCTTTTAGGAGCATTCCGTTGTCTTCAGTTCAGTTTTGTCCCCATTGACAATGAATGGGGACAAAACTGAAGCGTTTTATTTCGGTATTGAGCCCCTATGACGGAACTCAATACGGGAATTATAAAACACTAGTGTAAAAGTAGCCTTACATTGGTTTAAGTACCTGATCAGTTTCTTTCATTTTTTATGACCAGACACAAAACTACAGCTTGCTGCGGTTTTGTGTCCGCTCACAAAACTGAAAGCTGCCTGAACTGAAGACATCCTGATGCATCCTGAACGGATCTCTTTCCATTCAGAATGCATGGGGACAAAATTGATCAGTTTTTTTTCCGGTACTGAGATCCTCTGCTGGAAAACCACAACGCAAGTGTGAAAGTAGCCTTACCCAACTTCCCGATACTTAGACTAATAGCAGTTGTAAACTTCTGATTTGCTAAATGATAAGGTGAAGACCGAGTATTCATGACTGGATTGAATATGATCTAACAGGTGGTAGTCCCTTCTGAACTTTATCAGCCGACTCTTGCTACTTTCTCTTTCTAACATAGTTACTAGAGATGAGCGAGTAGTGTTCGATCGAGCCGGTATTCGATCGAATACTACGCTATTCAGCATACTCGATTTCAATCGAGTATAACGGCGATGGCGCACTTAGAATTTGTTTCCCCTCCCACCTTCCCTGGCGCTCTTTTTCCACCAATCAACATGCAGGGGGGGTATGACAGGCCCGCGGAGCACGCTGGCAGCGCGAAAACGGCGTCTACATGGATTGGCTGGAAAAACCATGTGATCTCGAATATTAAAAACTCAGCTCTTCCTGCTCGTTCGCATATGCTGCGTGAACTTAGTCAGGGACAGAGGCTGGAGAAGGGAGAGATAGGTTTTAGCTGTTGGACAGGCAGGAGCGTGATTAAAAGCCCTTATCAGGGCTACTATAGTGCAGTACAGTGATAGCTTTACTACAATATACACTCTGCAGAGAACGGCTGCTGTATTCAGGGATAGCTGCTGGAGTAGGGACAGAGAGAGGCATTAGTGGTGTATTAGGTGCTCTGCTACATACCAAACTATATTTGGCACTACTGTTCTGCGTTCTTTTTGGCTGCAAAACCCTGTTATATACCTAGTGTGTATATGCACCATCTGATCTGGCAGTATACGGCTGTGAATTTTTTTTTTTTTAAATACAGTTTATTTGGCTCTAGTGTTCTGGGTTCTGTGTGCCTGCAATACCCTTTTTGTATACCAGGTGTAAATACCCACCGTCTGACCTGTTAGTACACGGCTGTGTACCTAGAAATAAAAAAAAAAGGCCTTTTCTTTGGCACCTGTACTGTGCGTTCTCTTGCAAAATAATTTTATATACGTGGTGTTAATACCCACCGTCTGATCTGTTAGTACACGGCTGTGTACCTAGAAATATAATAAAATAGGCCTTTTCATTGGCACCTGTACTGTGCGTTCTCTTGCAAAATAATTTTATATACGTAGTGTTCATACACACCGTCTGATCTGTTAGTACACGGCTGTGTACCTAGAAATATAAAAAAATAGGCCTTTTCATTGGCACCTGTACTGTGCGTTCTCTTGCAAAATAATTTTATATACGTAGTGTTCATACACACCGTCTGATCTGTTAGTACACTGCTGTGTACCTAGAAATATAAAAAAATAGGCCTTTTCATTGGCACCTGTACTGTGCGTTCTCTTGCAAAATAATTTTATATACGTAGTGTTCATACACACCGTCTGATCTGTTAGTACACGGCTGTGTACCTAGAAATATAAAAAAAAAAAGCCTTTTCATTGGCACCTGTACTTTGCGTTCTCTTGCAAAATAATTGTATATACGTGGTGTTAATATTCACCGTCTGAACTGTTAGTACACGGCTGTGTACCTAGAAATATAAAAAAATAGGCCTTTTCATTGGCACCTGTACTGTGCGTTCTCTTGCAAAATAATTTTATATACGTAGTGTTCATACACACCGTCTGATCTGTTAGTACACGGCTGTGTACCTAGAAATATAAAAAAAAAAAAGCCTTTTCATTGGCACCTGTACTTTGCGTTCTCTTGCAAAATAATTGTATATACGTAGTGTTCATACACACTGTCTGATCTGTTAGTACACGGCTGTGTACCTAGAAATATAAAAAAAAAAAAAAAGCCTTTTCATTGGCACCTGTACTTTGCGTTCTCTTGCAAAATAATTGTATATACGTAGTGTTCATACACACCGTCTGATCTGTTAGTACACGGCTGTGTACCTAGAAATATATTTAAAAAAAAAAAGCCTTTTCATTGGCACCTGTACTTTGCGTTCTCTTGCAAAATAATTGTATATACGTGGTGTTAATACACACCGTCTGATCTGTTAGTACACGGCTGTGTACCTAGAAATATAAAAAAATAGGCCTTTTCATTGGCACCTGTACTGTGCGTTCTCTTGCAAAATAATTTTATATACGTATTGTTCATACACACCGTCTGATCTGTTAGTACACGGCTGTGTACCTAGAAATATATTTTAAAAAAAGCCTTTTCATTGGCACCTGTACTTTGCGTTCTCTTGCAAAATAATTGTATATACGTAGTGTTCATACACACCGTCTGATCTGTTAGTACACGGCTGTGTACCTAGAAATATAAAAAAAATAGGCCTTTTCATTGGCACCTGTACTGTGCGTTCTCTTGCAAAATAATTTTATATACGTAGTGTTCATACACACCGTCTGATCTGTTAGTACACGGCTTTGTACCTAGAAATATAAAAAAATAGGCCTTTTCATTGGCACCTGTACTGTGCGTTCTCTTGCAAAATAATTTTATATACGTAGTGTTCATACACACCGTCTGATCTGTTAGTACACGGCTGTGTACCTAGAAATATAAAAAAAAATAGGCCTTTTCATTGGCACCTGTACTGTGCGTTCTCTTGCAAAATAATTGTATATACGTGGTGTTAATACACACCGTCTGAACTGTTAGTACACGGCTGTGAAGGCAAAATATTGTAACCAAAAAAAAATAAAATGCGGAGGGGGGCTAGCGGAATCGGACGTGGAGGAGGACGGGGGCGCGGAAATGCTGTTGGTGGCCTTGTTGAAGCCAGTGGGGATACAATGCGTGCTGGTGAGGGTCAGCCAGGATCCCACTCATCCAGAATCCCTGCCTTTTTGGGACAGTTAAGCAGGGGGCGGGTTACACCGCTGTTGAGGCCTGAGCAGGTTGAACAGGTGGTGCAATGGATAGCCGATAGCGCTTCCACACAGTTGTCCACCAGCCAGTCATCCACACAGTCTCACTCTGACCCTCCTTCCTCCACACCTGGCCAACAGAGTCATCCCACCATTGACCCCTCCCAGGAGCTCTTTTCGGGTCCTTTTTCAGATGTGCCGGAAGAATCCCAGGAGCTAGCAGAGGAATTTGTTTGTAGTGATGCCCAACCACTTGAGTATTCGCCATCTCCTGCTGATGTGGACCCTGAGCCAGCATCTGTTATCATGAGCGATGATGATGATGAGACGCAGTTGCCATCAAGGGAGGCTGTTGGAATGTCCAGTGAACAGCAGGAGGAGCAGAGTGAGGAAGTGGAAGAGGAGGTGGTGGATGACGAAATCACCGACCCCACTTGGCCAGGGGTGATGTCCAGCGGGGAAAGCAGTGGAGAGGTGGTGGTCTGTGCAGCACAGAAAAAGGCAGCAAGAGGCAGAGGGATATCCACAGGCAGAGGGATGTCTACAGGCAGAGGGATGTCCACAGGCAGAGGGATGTCCACAGGCAGAGGACAGTCCAGACAGAGAAGTGAGGCCACAGCCAGCAGGGCCGAAGCTGTTCCCGGCAGCAGGCAGTCGCGCGAAGCTCCCCCATCGAGGCCTCGTACTTCTGTGGTGTGGAGATTTTTTAATGTTTGTGCGGATGACAAACTGAGCGCGGTTTGCACACTCTGCCACTCAAAACTGAGTAGGGGCTCTGAGAAGAGCAATCTGACCACCTCAGGCATGCGGCGTCACTTGGAAGTCAAGCACTGGGCTGAGTGGGAGAGAGCAAACGCAATACAACCTGCGCAAGGTCTTCCTGCCACTGCCTCTTCCCCTTTATTGTGTGCTGCCACTGCGGTCCAGACCTCCAGCCAGGACACCCCCACATCTGCCTCTGCCTCGGCTACTTTGGGGCCTTCTCCTTCAGCCTCCCCTTCCCCCGCATTTTCGCCTGCACCTTCACACTCCTCGTCCCATCAACTGTCCATCTCGCAGGCGTTCGACCGCAGGCGGAAGTACGCCTCGAGTCACCCCCAAGCCCAAGCCTTAAACTGCCACATCTCCAAACTGCTGGCCCTGGAGATGTTGCCGTTTAGGCTTGTGGAGACGCAGGCCTTCCGCGACCTGATGGCGGCTGCCGCACCTCGCTATTCCGTCCCCAGCCGCCACTACTTTTCCCGGAGTGCCGTCCCCGCCCTGCACCAGCACGTGTCGCGTAACATCAGGCGGGCCCTGAGGTACGCAGTCAGCGCAAAGGTCCACTTGACCACCGACTCGTGGACAAGCGCTTGAGGCCAGGGACGCTACATCTCTTTGACGGCACACTGGGTGAATGTAGTGGAAGCGGGGACGGGGTCGCAAACAGAGACGGCCTACCTACCACCCCCGCCCAAGATTGCCAGCATGGGTTCTGATAAACCCCCCTCCTCCTCCTCCTCCTCTGCCTTAACATCGCCCTCAGCCGCTAGCTGGAAGCGTTGCAGCACTGGCGCGGGGAGACGTCAGCAGGCGGTGCTTAAGCTCATCAGCTTGGGCGACAGGAAGCACAGCACCCCAGAGGTGAGGGACGCCATATTGCAGCAGACGGAGATGTGGCTGTCGCCGCTGCAGCTAGGACCAGGCATGGTCGTGTGGGATAACGGCCATAACCTGGTGGCGGCTCTGGAGCTTGCCGAACTCAATCACGTACCATGCCTGGCCCACGTTTTTAATCTGGTAGTCCAAAAATTTCTAAAGACTTACCCCAACCTGGCAGAGCTACTGGTGAAAGTGCGGCGCTTGTGCGCTCACTTTCGGAAGTCAACTGTAGCTGCTGCTAGTTTAAAAAAACTCCAGCAACGCCTCCATTTGCTTGAACATCGGCTGTTGTGCGACCTGCCGACTCGCTGGAATTCCACCTATTCCATGTTGGCCAGGGTGTGTGAGCAGCAGAGAGCATTGATGGAGTACCAGATTATGAATCCACGCGTGCCTCCAACTCAGCTCCCTCAGTTTGCCAACCACGAGTGGCCATGGATGGCAGACATATGCGATGTACTGCGTATCTTTGAGGAGTCCACCAAGAAGGTCAGCAGCGAGGACGCTATAGTGAGCGTAACCATCCCGCTCCTATGCGTCCTTAAAGAATCGCTCATCGCAATAAGGGAGAACGCATTGCACGCAGAGGAGACGGGGGTAGGAGGAGACGCAACGGAGCTACACAGTCAGACCACACTTTTGTCTGCTTCACGGTGGCAGTTGCAGGAGGAGGAGGATGAGGAGGAGGTCAACGTGGAGGTGGCTGTGGAAGAGGAGGAGGATGCTGGCGGCGAGGGTAGCAGTCAGGCTGTGTGCGTCCCATTGGTTCAGCGCGGATGGGGCGGAGAGGAGGCGGAAGAGGAAGAGGAGGAAATGGCAAGTGATCCTTCTGGTGGGGGCAGTGACGTCATGCCTATTCAGAGTCTGGCACACATGGCTGACTTCATGCTGGGCTGCTTTTCCCGGGACACACGTGTTGTCCGGATAGTGGAGAACAAACTGTACTGGGTCTTCGCAATCCTGGACCCCCGGTATAAAGATAACGTCTCCTCTTTTATTCCGGTAGAGGAGAGGACGAATCGATTGCTGGAATACCAGAGGGAACTCGTGCAGAACATGATGGAGATTTTCCCACCCACCATCGCTGGCGGCAGAGAGGAGAGGGTCTCCCAGAGTCCCTCAACATCGATCAGGCCCACAGCCACCAGGGGAACACTCTCCAAGGTGTGGGACACGTTCATGGCACCCCCTCGTGCAACTTCCATCACTGCGGGGCCCGCTATCAGCAGGAGGGACAAGTATCGGCGGATGTTGCGGGAGTACCTGGCAGACCGTACCCCTGTCCTCCCCGATCCCTCGGCGTCCTACACTTACTGGGTCTCCAAGTTGGACACGTGGCTGGAACTGTCCCTGTACGCCTTGGAGGTGCTTGCCTGCCCTGCCGCCAGCGTGCTATCAGAAAGGGTGTTCAGCGCAGCCGGGGGCATTATAACCGATGAGCGCAGCCTCCTGTCAACCGACAGTGCCGACAGGCTGACGCTAATCAAAATGAACAGCAAGTGGATTGACCCGGACTTTGCTTCTCCAACAGTGGAAAGCAGCCAAAAGTGAAGTGCCATCTGTATGAAGTGCAATTTCAACCTCCACCTCCTCCTCCTCCTCCTTTACCGCCTTAGAATTGCTCCGTAAAAAAAAAATATATATATATATTTATGGCTCACCTCTTGGGCCTACAAACAATTTTTAAGAGGTCTCACCTCTTTGGCCTCCATATAATTTTTAAGAGGTCTCACCTCTTGGGCCTCCACATAATTTTTAAGAGGTCTCACCTCTTGGGCCTACAAACAATTTTTCTCATGCCTCACCTCTTGGGCCTACAAACAATTTTTAAGAGGTCTCACCTCTTGGGCCTCCACATAATTTTTAAGAGGTCTCACCTCTTGGGCCTCCACATAATTTTTAAGAGGTCTCACCTCTTGGGCCTCCACATAATTTTTAAGAGGTCTCACCTCTTGGGCCTCCACATAATTTTTAAGAGGTCTCACCTCTTGGGCCTACAAACAATTTTTCTCATGCCTCACCTCTTGGGCCTACAAACAATTTTTAAGAGGTCTCACCTCTTGGGCCTCCACATAATTTTTAAGAGGTTTCACCTCTTGGGCCTCCACATAATTTTTAAGAGGTCTCACCTCTTTGGCCTCCACATAATTTTTAAGAGGTCTCACCTCTTGGGCCTCCACATAATTTTTAAGAGGTCTCACCTCTTGGGCCTACAAACAATTTTTCTCATGCCTCACCTCTTGGGCCTACAAACAATTTTTAAGAGGTCTCACCTCTTGGGCCTCCACATAATTTTTAAGAGGTTTCACCTCTTGGGCCTCCACATAATTTTTAAGAGGTCTCACCTCTTTGGCCTCCACATAATTTTTAAGAGGTCTCACCTCTTGGGCCTCCACATAATTTTTAAGAGGTCTCACCTCTTGGGCCTACAAACAATTTTTCTCATGCCTCACCTCTTGGGCCTACAAACAATTTTTAAGAGGTCTCACCTCTTGGGCCTCCACATAATTTTTAAGAGGTTTTACCTATTGGGCCTCCACATAATTTTTAAGAGGTCTCACCTCTTTGGCCTCCACATAATTTTTAAGAGGTCTCACCTCTTGGGCCTACAAACAATTTTTAAGAGGTCTCACCTCTTGGGCCTACAAACAATTTTTAAGAGGTCTCACCTCTTTGGCCTCCACATAATTTTTAAGAGGTCTCACCTCTTGGGCCTACAAACAATTTTTCTCATGCCTCACCTCTTGGGCCTACAAACAATTTTTAAGAGGTCTCACCTCTTGGGCCTACAAACAATTTTTATTATGGCTCACCTCTTGGGCCTTAATACAATTTTTAAGAGGTCTCACCTCTTTGGCCTCCACTTAATTTTTTCGAGGGCTCACCTCTTGGGCCTCCACATAATTTTTTCGAGGGCTCACCTCTTGGGCCTCCATATAATTTTTTCGAGGGCTCACCTCAAGCTAACTTTGCGCACTCATTAAAATATTTTCACAACAAGGACCTAAGAGCCCTCGATGGGAGAGCTTTGTGTGGGGGCCTGTTATAGGGAAGAGATGCGGCCCTGCGGGCTCTAGCCTGCCTTCTCCATGAGCCTCTGGCCAGCCCACGGCCTCTTCCTGCCTTTTGCGGTCCTACGCATCCCTCAACATCCCCACTGCTTTACCTGCTAGACATGACACTGGGCCAGGTCGGGTCACTGACTTCGTCATACTCAACCACCTCCTCTTACACTGCCTCACTTTGCTCCAACAGCCTCCCTTGCTGGCAACTGTGTCTCATCATCGTCCCTAATCATTTTACACTTTAGTGCCCGTTCCACACCACCATCAGCTAGAGATGGAGCTTGCTCCAGTGTTTGGGCATCAGAACAAACAAAATCCTCAGATAGCTCCTGCGATTCTTGCATGGGTGGGAACACTGGGTTGATAACATTGGGCAGGGTGGGAGGAAGGAGGGTCAGAGTGAGGTCCCTGCAGTTTCTGCAGGCTATTGACGAGACTGGACTTTGTGGACTTGACTGGGTGGTGGACAGATTTAACAAATCTAGAAGGAGGGGTTTGCCGAGCTGTCTGTAAGGGTTGCGGAAATCCAGACAGAACCAAGGCCCAAAACTTGGGTGGGGGTAGCAGGTTTGCCCGTCCCCGCCTCCACAACATTCACCCAGTGTGCTGTCAGGGAGATGTAGCATCCCCGGCCTCAAACCAAAGTGTTGGTGGTCAAATGGCCTTTTGCAGTAACCGTGTTACTCGGGCGTGGATGATGTTTTGGGACATGTACCTGGACAAGGCAGGGATGGCACAGAGGGAAAAATAGTGATGGCTTGATTGCTTTCCCCCTTGCCTATGCCATCTGTGGTTGTCATAGGCAACGTGATTTTAAGGGGTGCAGAATTTTATCTTCTTTTTTGTCTAGTTTGGCTTGGGGTCCATGGCAATGTAGAGGAAAGAAGGTTTCCTTGTATGGTCTCACTTTACAGAGAGGTTATATTGTCTTTGGAGTGTATTGTTGAGAGGCTGTGATAGTGGCGTAATAGTGCAACTTGGGCCCGTTATATGCACCCAGACATGCTTCCCCTGCTGTCCCAGTTGCATTCCAGCAGTGTTGGCATCCTTTTCTGAGGTTTCAGGGTGGACTTGGTGACCTCCAAGTGGTCGAATTGAGATTTCCAAGTGGCGAGCATTTTTTTCCCATAGACTTTAATGGGATTCGATATTCGGTCGAATAGTCGAATTTCGCGGTCTATTCGAATCGAATTTCGAACTTTCGAATATTTCACTACTCGCTCATCTCTAATAGTTACTAAACTTCTATTACCGTTCTTAACTTCTATATGTGCATGGCCACATTTTGGGTGCAAATATCGGAAATCTCCATAGGACCCTATTATACCCTTATCATCCTGAGAATCCTATTATAACCTCAGCATCCTGAGAACCCTATTACAATATAGTATTAAATGAATCAGCATAAGCAAGGACATTTCTTAATGTAAAGATAAAAAGAAATAATTAAAAAAAAAACACTTCCACAGATTTTTTTTAGCCGAGTCGAAGACTACATGATGCAAATTGTAGAGAAGGTATGTTTTTTTTTTACCAGGTGCTGTATTTGTGATTTAAGGCTCTCCCCATTCATTTCTCTGCTAGATTTATATCAAGCTGACAGCTCAAGGGGAGTGTCTTTGCTGCTGCATCTCAGGAGGCATGTCTCAGCTCCTCCTATCACAGCTCAGGAGGCGCGAGATCTCTACCTATCACAGCTCAGGAAGCAGTTGAAATATGAAACTGAGCATGTTCAGCCATCTCACTTAGCTGGGCAAAGAAATAAGATGACACTATACAGATATATTTTATTGAATAACTCAGTGGCTATGCTAAATTTTTATTACATGCAATTACAAAAGTATTTAAATCCAGGTGCTGGTTTGAGAACTGTAAAATATTTTTAGTGTGACACCCCTTTAATTGGTCCTCAGTTGTGTCAAGTAACTGAACCTGCCTCTCCAACCTACAACATATAATGTTGTGGACAGGAAGTCAGTTTTTCTATTCATGTCTGTGGGAGACTTCACGTCAGCTTAATAGGAGTTATTACAGGGACTGACTTCCTGTCCACACATTCAAAAGCACAATTGGAAAGTTGCAATACACAGAAGAATACTAAATGGAAATGGTTCAAGCAAAAATAGAGCCACTAGTAAAAAGGTTACGTCATGTACCTTTCTAATGGGCCAGAGAATTAAAGTTTTGTTGGCTGTGTTTCTTTGAAGTGGCATTTAAATATTTTAACTTCCAATCACATAAAAAGCTAAAATAAAAAGTTTTCTAACCTCCGTCATCAGAATGCAGTAATTGTGGAAGCCAACATGCCAGAAATCGAAGCTGATCTAAGGTCCCTTAATTGTAGGAAAATGCTTCTTCCTATAGTGTGCAAACTCGCTCACCATTGCTGGATTACGGGTGGTCGCAACCCCTGGATATAAACAGTGTATAATGTGATAGAAAAATGAGGCAATATGGTTAATCACAATACATTAGTAAGTGCCTCTTATTAACTTTCTCTACATGATAAATACCATTTACTGAAGCAGGACAACCCCTTTAATCAGTTTGGCTTTAGTTTTTCTACTTTCATCATGGTTGCCCTAATTCATGTTTGCAAGTGAAACATTTTGTTAAATAAGGGAAAGGGTGTATGCATCATTGGCGTCATATGTTTTTTTCTATTCATATTTGTGTATATTCACCCATATATCATGCTTTACAGCAAAATGATATTGTTCAAAGATAAATAGTCAAGGTGCCATCATTAAATCTAATCTGACTCATCCTGCTCCCGGGATATTATAATTATGCTAAATAAATGCATATCTTAGAAGTGCTCTGCTGCATTTGGTTTGTTTTCGGCGGATTGTAAATGTCATGATATTTCCAGCACGCATTTTCTGGAGTGATTTGAATTCTTGTTTTGTTTCTCACCTTAAAGTACAGCGAGCCCTGCCAAATTCGTATCCTCAAACAACATATGACCTGGGTGAGTGCCGCTAAGCAGTGAGAGTTTTGGGTTAACCGGGGTGACTATGCTTAAATGCTTCTGCTACTATGTTCATTTCATGTAGTATGTAGGGGTGCCTCAGTTAATCATGTTACATACATTATATAATTTTGGATTAGGCAGAAGGTGCATTTAACATGTTCTAAGATTAAAATGGGATTTTCCCAGAGTGTACACAATCGCTGATACATTTTTATGTTCATATCGTCTTCGCACTCGCAAATACTCACAGTAACGGTACATGCACAAGATTATAAAGGCCCTGCGAGATGTGCGGCTATGTTAATCTGCCTACACAAAGGGAGAGTCCCTCACAGATGAACGAATTGACTCATACGATTGGACTGGCTCATCTCTACTGTCAATCATTGTTTGGAGGCAGGTGAGAGCCAGGGCAGAGAGTAGCACTAGACTCTTCTCTCTTGCACTTTGGGCTTCAGCTAAAAATACTGATGACCTTGATAGACCACTAAAATCAACTGGTCTGTCACTATGCTATGCTGCCTTCAAATTCCCTTTTATCCCTTCAAGACCCTACGATTTTCCGTTTTAGTTTTTTAATTCCTGCCTTCCTGGAGTCACAACGTTTAATTTTCCCTACACATAGAGGCTTGAGTGCTTGCATTGTGGGACAAGTTGCTCTTTCGAATGATACCATTTATTATCGCATATGATGTAGCGGGAAGCTGGAAAAAAATTCCAAATGGGGAAGAAATGGAAGAAAAATGCTATTCGGTCATCGTTTTATCGGTTTTGCTTTTATAGCGTTCATTATGCGGTAAAACTGGCCTGTTACCTTCACTCTCTAGTCAGTATGATCACAGCAAATCTACATTTTCATAGTTTTTCTTGTGTTTTAATATTTAAAAAATAAAAACATTGAACCAACTTTTTTCTTTGCATCGCCATATTCTGACCTCTATAACATTTTTATAGTTACATCTAGTGTTGAACGAATCAAAGTCAACTTTGATCTGAATTTAAGGGAGGATTTTATTCACAGCAAAGCCGAATCAACTTGTGCTTGGTGGTAGCAAAAAAAAAAAAAAAAATCATATTTAGCTTCTCCGTTTCAGTGCGGAGAGCCGACCGCAGCCATCTTAAATGAAGATCTTACACAAAATCCTGTGCGCAGTGACCAATGACGTCACCATCTGCCCGACGTGGTGATGTCATCACAGGCCACGTAAGATTTTGCACTAGAACTTCAATGAAGATTGAGGTGGTGGCTGGCTCTTTGAGATCAAACAGAGGAGGTAAGTATGATTTTTTTTACACTTTTTATTTTTAATTTACACTGTATTATTGCTGTCTGATGCCGCGATCAGCTATGAACGCGGCATCTGACTGGTACAATGACAGGGGGAGGCACAACCGCCACTCTCTTTCATTGCACCCACTACTAACAATGAAACTCGCTTCGTGATGAAGTATTTCATCACAAAGCAAGTTTTTTTTGTAAAATTCGGCAAAGCAGCTGAATTGAATTTTGCAATACTTCACTCATTACTAGTTACATCTAAAGAGCTGAATGAGGGCTCATTTTTTTCAGGGCAATCGGTAGTTTTTATTGATACCATTTCAGAGTGTGTATGACTTTTTGATAACTTTTTCTTTTTAATGTATTTTTATTGCAAGTTTCAATAATAAAACAAGTCAGTACAAAATAATTTCCAAAAGTACACAGAATTTATCCAAATAAGATTCGTACATATATGTCATTGCTAAAATAGGGCCAATAGTATAACAGTAATCAGTATATAGCAATAGATAGGAGCTATCTCACAGGAAATGTCAGCTGTCAAAGAAATATATGAGGATATGTCTCCGGTTCTCCCTTTATAATCCATGAAGAACAGTTAATCCTACTGTAGTATGTAACAAGTAATGAACAAGAGAGATGGGGGGGATAGGTATGACTCAGCTTGTATGTACAAGTACCAAGTATTCAAAGACAGCTATAATAGGGACTGTTCTGTCTGGATACAGTCAATGTCCTAAGAGGGTACGTGAAGGTTTCAGTATTTAAAGTTTCTAAATCTGGCCCAAGTTTCAGAGGTATTTTGGAATTTAGTTACTTTTTTATGTTCTCAGTAAACCAATTCTTTGAATTGATAAACCTGATCAACTTTTGATATCCATTCCTCCATTTTGATAACTTTTTATTCAATTTATTTTTGAGAGGTGAAGGGACAAAGAAAGGGCAAACTGGCCATTATGATTTTTTTTCCATTATGGGATAAATATGTTTATATGCTGAGCTTCATAAAAACTATCACAGTGGTAGCCTTGGAGTCTACAGAAGGCTTTAGACTAGCATAATGAATGAACGGCTCCTCCGGTCTCAGGGCAGCTCTCCAGGAAAAAAGCCTCTCAAATGCCATGGTCACAACTGACTGGAGCTTCTGAGGGGTTAAATGTCTGTGGTCTTCATTATCACCTATTAGTTCCTTAAGACAGCAGAGACCAAAATGCTATGGTGCCTATTCACCTCCATAGGCACCATATTTAAAGTCTCCACTGTAAGGACTCAACTTCCACCTTACTTGCACTGCAGTGATCAAGAAGTGGTTAATGAAAAACTTTTCTCTTCAGGGATGTTAAGCAAATATATCCACACAATGCAAAAAAAAAAAAAACCTCCACAGCATAAATTGACCATAAATTCATTTTATACTACAGATTTTCATAGTAGATTTCCCCCTTTGTAATGCATAATTCACAGCAATATCCATAGTGGAATTTCTCTTTGGAATATCCATCCATGTTGTCATACTCAAGATTACTCTGGCTTTTAGCAGATATGCTCATGTACCATAGTTGATTACCTTATGTATATTTTTTTTTCCAATTTGGACTCTCCTGACCTGTTTTCACCTTGTAAACAAATAACTCTGGTTTACATTCTTTATGTAGCACTTACTGTTGCTGTATCCAATCAAACCCATGATGCCCTTCTCCATCCTCTGCCACAGCTCCAGCTCCGCCCCTAACAATGCCCAGCTAGTGTATGGCTCCTCCCACCAAGCTAGTTATATAAACACACCTCCACCACTTCCCGTGTATGGACATAACGTTACAGGAAATAATAAAGAGCGGCATGGACATGGTCATGAGACCACAGCCTAGGAGCAATAAAGGTAGAAGAAATATACGGTATTACAAAATTGCAACTACCTTCTTTAAATGATGTTCATGTAAACCAGAACACTTTAAAGGAGGGTGTAATTCACAATAAATGCTTCGGCTTCTTGACGCGCATTTGCATTGCCTCAGTTTTTTCACATAGACAGATGACTAAATGTGAGAGCATGTTTTCGTACAATTATCTTCCCCATGTTATGTATACAGTTTAATACTACATACTTGAAGTATGATTCAGATAAATAAATCAGTGACTAGTAAGTGTAAATCCCTGAACCATGCACTAACAACCATGGAAAAGTGCTAGTTTTAATAGTTTGAGCTTTGTAAATTAATCATTAGTCACAGGTTAAATTTCTGACAGGAATCGTATTCATCCCTTTGGTTATACTAGATTATTACTCTGGATAATGGGAGTGGTATATGTAAAAACACCTTCCATTTTTGTCTAATGAAATACATGAGTTGTTGAAAATCATGATATGATACCTGCTAAAGTCAAGCACGGTGAGGCACATTCATTAACACAACAAAAATTACCTCAAAAACTTTAAATTATGAGGCACGCTGGCATGGATTTCACCTTCTGAGGCACAGACAGCCCAAAGATTCATCAGATTTACTTTGATGCCTGTGCTTCTTAATAAATTTGGCACATTTTACTCCAGCAGCCTTTATGCTGGTGTATGGAACGTCATTATTTTTAACTCAAACCCATTGTTGTTCCATCCTGCTACTGGGTGGTCAGAGGATTTACCAGCTCGTAGGAACTGACCTTATTATACAACAGCATTTCTTGTACAAGTCTCAGATGGGTGTTCAAATATTTGATGTAATGTAACTAAGCTCTGATCCAGAAGAACAAAAGCTGAAATCTTCTCCAATAGAAAATGACCTTGGCACACAGTTGTTTTTAAGTTTTTGCCCCTTGTTTGTGCATAGCAGAGTACTGGTTGACTTGGTGAGAGTCCTTTGACTTTTGAGTCCTTCTGGGAAATAAAGTTCCTCTTTGTGGAGACAGCCAAGTTGGCATAAAGAGTCTTATGGGCAAGGCAATGCCCTCAGGGAAAGAGGGAATGCAAATAAGCTCTTATCCAGGAGAACAAAAGTTAACTCTCTGGTGCCAGTTATTGAATGGCTAGCCTATAAGCCTATGCCTGGCCCTTAACAAGCCACAGAATTTGATATAAATCAAAAAAATTACAATCTTCTCTACAAGAGAATGACTTTTTTTGTGGAGACAGCCAAGTTGGCATAGAGAGGCCCTGGGGAAAGGAAATGTCAATAAGCTCTTATCCAGGACGACCAAATATTTTAATGTAATAATGATAACATCCGATGCCTGTGGAACAAATTCCTTAGATATCAAGCATCACTTGTTGCTAGTAATTATTCAAAACTGTGTACTGAACACAAGAAGCAACTCTCATGTTGTCTAATTAAAACATGAAGTGAATGGATCTGTACGTATGTACTGAAGAAATTGACAAAAGACAATTCAAGAGGGATATACAATTGGAAGTATTGCATACATTATTTATGTTGAACAGTCAATCATCACCATGTTCCAGTGCCAGTAGAGTAACATTTGTCTAATTTGGCTCTCATTCCATATGTAATGTATGCAATTCTTTCTCTTCTAGGATATGCAAGTTGTGCAATGCAAGGATTTATCTTTATCATGATAAAACTGATGGTCTAAGTCATGCTGTCGCCAACCTTTCATTGACGCCACAAAGTATTTTTAGTAAGTTACATGGGGATTAGGGACTTAAGCAATATTGCTTCCTTTCAAGAGGGATATTTTATAGCTAGAGGTGTAGTTACAGAGATTTACTACTTGTATTACCTGCTAAGTTTTATTATCCAGGAGAAATACTGTAACACTAACCATAGTAAGAATAATAGCAGAATGAGATGAATTGTTATGCTTTGCTTAAATAGTAATCATCAAGTATTTTTTTGTTTTATTCTGTGCTATATTTTGTATGATGAAAAGCTACTACACATTTTATTAAAAATGAATTTCTCATATATATTTAGTTTGAATGGTTAATCCCTTGACATGACTGTATGTGCTCACCTTGACATGACTGTATGTACATGCAAGGTGCGCAAGGATTGGAGTGGGCTCACGAGCTGGTGCTGGCTGTGTAATACAGCTGACATCTGCAATAATCGATCCTGGTCATTTGATTACTTAAACCCAAAGATGTCACAATCAATAGTGACCAGAGAATCTGAGAGGTTAGTCAGAGGGAGGTGGATCCTCTGATTGGGACCTCCAATGTAAAATCACAGCTTTTTGGCTGGTCGCAGATAGTTTTGTAGTTATTTGACTCATCTAAAATTCAACTATTTGACACTGGAAAAAACTTAGCAAGATGAATGCAATTAATTTTTAGTTACAGAAATGTATTCAAGAAATCTGCCTTTGCCTAATTAATAGACCTTAAAAAGCTATTCCCACTTTACCCATTTATGACATATCCATTCATGATGTAAATGTCTAGAAGTTGGTGTCCCACCTCTTCAACCCTCATTTCTTAGTTGAGAATGGCTCATATGTATTTCTAATAAAAAGCGACATATGCATTTCTAATAAAACAGCCACATATATAAGGAGCCTAGTGACCAAGCTTCTGAAAGGTGGCACAGTGGTTAGCATGGTTACCTTATAACACTGGGGCTCTGGGTTCAAATCTGACAGTATGGGGGACAACATCTGCATGGATTTTGTATGTTTCTACCACATACAGTCATGGCCAAAAGTTTTGAGAATGACACAAATATTATATTTTCACATGATCTGCTGCCCTCTGGTTTTTATGTGTGTTTGTCAGATGTTTTTATCACATACAGAAATATAATTGCAATCATATTATGAGTAACAAAAGCTTATATTGACAGTTAGAATGAGTTAATGCAGCAAGTCAATATTTGCAGTGTTGACCCTTCTTCTTTAGGACCTCTGCAATTCTCCCTGGCATGCTCTCAATCAACTTCTGGACCAAATCCTGACTGATAGCAGTCCATTCTTGCACAATCAATGCTTGCATTTTGTCAGAATTTGTAGGTTTTTGTTTGTCCACCCGTCTCTTGATGATTGACCACAAGTTCTCAATGGGATTAAGATCTGGGGAGTTTCCAGGCCATGGACCCAAAATCTCTATGTTTTGTTCCCTGAGCCATTTAGTTATCACCTTTGCTTTATGGCAAGGTGCTCCATCATGCTGGAAAAGGCATTGTTGATCACCAAACTGCTCTTGGACGGTTGGGAGAAGTTGCTCTCGGAGGACATTCTGGTACCATTCTTTATTCATGGCTGTGTTTTTAGGCAAGACTGTGAGAGAGCCGATTCCCTTGGCTGAGAAGCAACCCCACACATGAATGGTTTCAGGATGCTTTACAGTTGGCATGAGACAAGACTGGTGGTAGCGCTCACCTCGTCTTCTCCGAATAAGCTGTTTTCCAGATGTCCCAAACAATCGAAAAGGGGATTCATCAGAGAAAATGACTTTACCCCAGTCCTCAGCAGTCCACTCCCTGTACCTTTTACAGAATATCAGTCTGTCCCTGATGTTTTTTCTGGAGAGAAGTGGCTTCTTTGCTGCCCTCCTTGAGACCAGGCCTTGCTCCAAGAGTCTCCGCCTCACAGTGCGTGCAGATGCACTCACACCTGCCTGCTGCCATTCCTGAGCAAGCTCTGCACTGCTGGTAGCCCGATCCCGCAGCTGAAACACTTTTAAGAGACGGTCCTGGCGCTTGCTGGTCTTTCTTGGGCGCCCTGGAGCCTTTTTGGCAACAATGGAACCTCTCTCCTTGAAGTTCTTAATGATGCGATAGATTGTTGACTGAGGTGCAATCTTTCTAGCTGCGACACGCTTCCCTGTTAGGCCATTTTTGTGCAGTACAATGATGACTGCACGTGTTTCTTTAGAGATTACCATGGTTAACAGAAGAGAAACAATGATGCCAAGCACCAGCCTCCTTTTAAAGTGTCCAGTGGTGTCATTCTTACTTAATCATGACAGATTGATCTCCCGCCCTGTCCTCATCAACACCCACACCTGTGTTAATGGAGCAATCACTGAAACGATGTTAGCTGGTCCTTTTAAGGCAGGGCTGCAATGATGTTGAAATGTGTTTTGGGGGATAAAGTTCATTTTCTAGGCAAATATTGACTTTGCAAGTAATTGCTGTTAAGCTGATCACTCTTTATAACATTCTGGAGTATATGCAAATTGCCATTATAAAAACTGAAGCAGTAGACTTTGTAAAAATTAATATTTGTATCATTCTCAAAACTTTTGGCCATGACTGTACTTCAGAAACTAAAAAAGTTTCACTTGGAAATTAGTTGCACCCAGCCCATGTCTGATGATGTTCTTCAGTATAATGAGAAAAAAAAAGATACTTAAATGACATGACGTGGGAGAACCTATTTAAAGTGCAACAATTTAGGGATTATGCACAACCATGTGTTACCGAATCCCTCAGACATGTGGCAGCACAAGTGCTCCTGTCTATCTATCTGGCCACGAGTCTATTGTACTGTACTCACATCACTTATTGACAGCTGGTTATAAAGCCAGTCTTAGGGTTCTTTTACATATTTTTGCCCAAAGTACCATGAAGCTTGTTCTCATTCAGACACATACAAATCCTTTATTGTTTACAGTTGCCGACAACCGGTAATTTTTAATGTCACATAAAAGATTCATTCACCTGACAAATTATTAAACACTTAAAGGGGTTATCCAATACTATAAAAATGTCCTAGAACTTGGTTCTGGTGATGTGTTTATGTAGAGAAATTGGTTCTGGTGCTGTATTTAAGTAGAGAACTTGGTTATGGTGCTGTATTTATGTTGAGAACATGGTTATGGTGCTGTATTTATGTAGAGAACTTGGTTCTGGTGATGCATTTATGTAGAGAACTTGGTTCTGGTGATGTATTTATGTAGAGAACTTGGTTCCGGTTCTGTATTTATGTAGAGAACTTAGTTCCGGTGCTGTATTTATGTAGAGAACGTTGTTCCGGTGCTGTATTTATGTAGAGAACTTGGTTCTGGTGCTGTATTTATGTAGAGAACTTGGTTCTGGTGCTGTATTTTTGTAGAAAACTTGGTTCTGGTGCTGTACTTATGTAGAGAACTTGATCCTGGTGCTGTATTTATGTAGAGAATTTGGTTCTGGTGCTTTATTTATGTAGAGAATTTGGTTCTGGTGCTGTATTTAGAGGTGTGGGCCAGCGCTTTACAAAAACTCGCAGCGCTGGTAGTTTAGCTCCTTAGGCTTTTTAAAAGTTTTGTGGTTTGTGTATATATAGTGTATTTATGTATGTGTATCATGTATATGATGCATGTAAATGTAAACACGTGTTGTGACGCCGCATGTCCGCCGTTGAGTAGGGAACCTGTTGTTAAAAACTTGAATCCCACCCCCTGTGTTGCTGCATTCATAAGTTGAAAGCAGGTGTGTCAATAGGTTAAAATATTTGGGATTGGGGCCCGTATGTTTTGTCCCAGACATGGCAGTGCGTCTTATAGTCCGAATGCTAATGACTGCTCCCATTATGGAAGAGGTCATCAGCATGCGGGAGGGGCATTGAGCGGTGAGGGAAGCGCTGCACTTGCACTACACACCGCTCCCTGGTCTTCTTCCAGGCCCCTCTCTGTATTGTGCCCTGACTGTATACAGTGCCAGGGTTTAGTGCAATATGACCTGACGCTGTACAACACAAGGACACAGTGTGGGTCAAAAGAGGAGCATGGAGTGCTGAATCTGCAGAGTGGCAGCGCTGTCCATAATCTGAGGCTGATGGGGGTTTGATCTGAGGCTGATGGGGGTGTCTGATCTAAGGTTGATGGGGGGTCTGATCTGTGGCTGATGGGGGTCTTATTTAATGCTGATGGGGGTCTGATCTGAGGTCTGATGGTAGGGTCTGATCTGAGGTCTGTTGGGTCTAATCTGAGGCTGATGAGGGGTTCTGATCTGAGGCTGATGGTGGTCTGATGTGAGGCTGATAGATGTCTGATCTGAGGCTGATGCATGCTGGGTGAGGGGTCTTATGGGGTCTGACCTGATGCTGTTGGAGGTGGGGGTCTTATCAGAGGCTGATGGAGCTTAGGGCGTCTCATAAGGGTCTGATTTGAGGTCTGTAAATCCTAGGTGCATCTTATAGTCTGAAAAATATGTCCTCAGGACAATCATGCAATCGAATCACGGGGAACACGGGAGACAATCTAGCGGCACAGTGTGGTCAGGTTAAGGACTGGAGTGGCACAGGGGGGCATTATACTGACTGCGATCATCACTATAAGGTTCGGGCACTAGAAGGTCTGGAATCATTACAGGGAGAATTTTGAAAAATGTGAGCACTACAGGGGGCACTATGAGGTCTGGGGGTACTATAAGGCCTGGGGCACTACAGAGAGGTAGCTCTATAGGGGTGCTATAGATTTGCACTATGGTGGGCATTATTATTTGGCACAATATAGGAGTACTACTAACGGACACTCTTTGAAGGGGGGGTGGCAACTTTGAGAATTGGGCGTTTTGAGACTCAACAACCCTGGTTGAAAGTCTTCTAAAGGATGTCGCTCTAAAGTTTTGGCATTTGTCATACACAGTGAATTATTTATTTGTGAGGGTAAAATGCAATGAAATAAACTTGTTTCTACAACTGCTGGAATGAGAGGCAACAAATTAGTAATTATGTCTGTGTGATTCATGCATTAGTGGTCACTCAATACACCGGGTTTGCTTTTTCATTCTCACTTTAGTCGTGTTCACGTAAGTAAAGACATTTGATGTTTTATTTGAATGCTTTCATGTATTACAATTCAGTGTGATTACAGATAATGATTAATGAGGAGCATAGTCAGTGTAGATAATAGATTTAAAGGATGACTAAACCTGCAGCCTTTTTCCTTTCCTTTCAATGTGTGATACAGAAGTATTCTTGCTAACATTTCCTATAAACAGCCTTATAAATTAGGCAAATCTCATGTCAGCGCAGGGAGATCAGGACTGTCATATTGGAAGTCTTGATAAATCTCCCCTATTGTACAAAAGTTTTGGCAACAAGTAAGCCAACTAATAGGTGGTGTAAACTTTAGACTAGACGGTCTAATGATGCACCAAATTTATCAACCATTATCAGCTACTGTGATAAATGTGCCACATTTTCAGACTGTCCAGTCAAGGTTTACACAGTCTAAAAATGAGAATGTTCTACGTAGAAAGGCCCCAGTAGAAATAATTTGAGAAGTATTGATTTCAACCATTTTTTTAGACTATATGAGATTAACATGCTAAATCCATAGAAATGTCTTAGCATATTGAATTATTGCGTCTGTGTTCAAGTACATGGCCCGACTGATGACAGTGATATTGAACTTTTCTTGTTGGTAACAAAGGACCTGAGTTGATATTCCTGATATGCAGAGGTTATAGAAGTCCTATATAAACAAAGCTGTACAAAAATGTGGCCTTGTCCATATGTATAAAAAGGGTGTGTTTTTTTATTTATTTTTTTTATTTTGAGGTCATCAAAGAAGAAACATGAAATATAATTAAGACTTAATCCTATTGACAATGTAGACAAACAGGCGGGGCTTGACTGGAACTATAAGGTAGCCCTGGCACACAAGCCCCATCAGCCCACATATGGTATCACAGAAAAGTTATGGTGCACAATGCATACATATGCTTTACTTGGTCATGCCCTTATGTAAACCATCAACACAAGAAAGGAAATCCAAGTGGAACATAGAAATGCCTAATCACACCAGGGACAAACACTGCCTCTCCAATTGCAATACATACCTGATAAAGTTCAAATCCCCACTCAGCTGTATCAGATAGCGCCATGCAGCAGAAAATACCTGCTCAAGAGCACCAAATAAATATCACAGTCCAGCACAAACTACCTCCTCGGTAGTGCTAAATAAACACAGTGCAGTATAAATTACCTTCCCAGTAGCACAATATACCACAATGTAGCACTAAATATTTCCCCAGTAGAGCCAAATAAATATCACAGTGCAGCACACAATACCTTTCCAATAGAGTCAAATAAAAAAACATGCATAATAAAACCTACCCAGCAGCACCTAATACCATTGTGCAGTACAAAATTCATCTTCAGAAGCACTAAATAAATACCACATTCTAGCACAAAATACCTCTCTAACAGTGCCAGATAACACAATGCAGCACAGACTACCTCCATAACAGCACCAGATACCACAGTGCAGCACTAAGTATTTTCACAGTAGAGCTAAATAAATACCACAGTGCAGCACAAAATACCCAATAGGACCAAATAAACACCATGCAACACAAAACACCTCCCAGCAGCACCTAATACCATTATGAAACACTACCTACCACTACAGCAGCACCAAATAAATACAAATTTGCAGCATTAAATACCTTCCTAGCAGTGCAAAATAAATACCATAGTGCAGCATGAAATACCTTCTCAACATCAGCATTGTCCTCCTAACCCCACCTCCCCCACGGGCAGGCACATTGTAATCCCAATTGCCCCTCCCCTATTGGCAGAAACATTTTCCCCTTAGCCACCCCTCCGCTTCAGACAACAGTACTGCCTCCTAACTACCCTTTCCTCACTGGCAGCAGCATTGTCTCTCTAACTACCCCTCCCAGACTGGCAGCAGCATTGTACTTATTTCAATTTCTTACCCCTCTAAGACTGGCAAGCCATACGTTTCGATGCTGGACATAAAGAAATAATAGGACTTCTGTAGTTCTCCTCTATACTCTCAGTGGTTAAGAACTTCTTTAGCCCTTCTCACATCAAAACTGCACTGATACTGCAGGGCTAGCATTATCAGTGCAGTTCCTGCTTAGTGATGTCAGGTGAACCCTGACTGGAATTGGCAGATGGGGCAGGTTACCAGTTCAGGCTTGCAAACAATGTCATACCTTCCATTATAATTAATTGGACTTGCTATACAAAAGTAGAATTTTAACGGTTTCCCTCTAAGCATTTTATTGTAATAGATATCTAATAAATGATATATATTAATACAGTAAACATGATTGAAAGATGATTGTTTATTTTTTATGACCTTGAAAGTGGGCATTGCAAGAAAGTAGAAACTATATAAACTTGCCCTTTCTGGTTTAATTCTGTTATTCTCTAGCCTAAGCCCTAATTTGTCCACATTTAGCTTACATTCTTTCCCTATGGCGTTCAGAGAGACATAATGCATTTTTATTTCCTTCCCATGTTTTACAAGTACTATTACAAGTTTAGCTATTAAGAACAACAGTTTAATGTAGCATGCAGTGTTCACTTCATTTAACATCCCTAGTGTGAAAGCTATGAAAACACAATGTACAGAAGGGTGGTCAGTGTGAAGATCTTAGCTAAATAAATGTCTGGAATACCAATTTGTTATAACATAGGTTTGGTGTTGATAGAAAGATATATAGATAGTGGGTAGATAGATAAACCAGCCTTAACCTCCCTACTCTGGCGTGACTTACGTCTAATTTATTTATAAGTGTATCTCTGCCCTGCTCCAGAAACTGAAGTATACTCCAACTCGGCATGGTCTTCAGCTATAGCTTACGCCAGTTTCTGGCGAACGTTATAGTAATTCTGGTGGTCTGAATGAAGCCCTCCCAAATAGACCTGCCTCTCTTCTGAACACTGTGGAAAAGTGGCAAGATACTCAGAAGGCCGCTGGCATGCAACCTATTTTACAACCCTTTAGTAAATGTCCTGCAATGAGTACTTTTTCAAGATAGGCAGACAACAGTCAAAGGGTACGTGAGTGGAAAATGAATGACCTGAAGGAATTATTATAAATGTTCATTTTCAATGACCAAGCATACACCATTCTATTAAAATGAGATGATGCTAACACTTTTAACCAGTAGTTGATCAAGCATGCAAAATCCAATGGACAATTTAATGCAGTTGTGTAGTGTCATGATATTGATAACCTATCCTAAGGATAAGTCATCAATATGAGATTGCTGAGGGTCCAACTTTTGGCACTCCCACCAATCAGCTGTTTGAAGAGGCTGTGACACTCATGTGAGCACTGCATTCGCTTCAAAAATGAACTGTACGTCATGTAGATTGTAGCAGGAGCGCAGTGTATTTACAGCTGTTTATGCCATTCACTTGAATGGGAGAGGAAGCTCTAATGACACCGGACCGGTGCTACAAGGGAAATGGCGTGCCCATAAATATGGAAGATGATGCAACTCTTTTGTGAGTGCCATGGACTCTTCAAACAGCTGATCAGTGAGGGGAGCAGGAGTCGGACCCTGGCCAATCTGACATTGGTGACCTATCCTGAGGATAAGTGATTAATGTCATGACACTACACAACCTAGTTAAATATTCCTTCATATATTTACCAAGCCCTATAAAAACAAGTCCTGTTGTCACAACAGGGAAACAAGGGATAGTGTGCCCTGTCTGAACCCCACCTCTTTCCCTGCCTACTTACAGTAGATGCCCTAGGCGGCAAAACCGTAACTTGGAGACAGTCCCTATGCTTAGTACGTGCACAGGGAAGGGAAGGGAACACAGGGAAAGACGAACACAGACAGAACAAACACAATAACAGAATAGTCAGCAAGCCAAGTCAAGAACAGGAGGTCACGTCAAATACCGAGGGGAATCGCAAAAATCTTTAAATAGCCCGCCCAGGATCATGTGATGTGGCCAGCATCACATGACCTGAGGCGGAGCAAGCTGTCCAAACAATATGTAAAGTAGCCATGTGGTGTGATCAGCACCACATGGCTAAACCCAAACAGAGAATTAACTCATGAAGTGCTGGCTGACAAGACCAGCACTTCAATTCCCTATTGCTCGTCTCTAGGGGGGCGGAGAGGTCCAGCGATGTCGTGCAGAGGGAGCGCGACGCCGACCTCGCGTGACACCTGTGTTGGCATTTTGGACTGGAGTTAGGTATATGATTAGAGAGGGTCCTTGTTTTGGGTCTAAACAGATATAAAATACACTGGATAGAAATTGTAAATGCATATTACATTAATCACATAATCAAATCATTTATAGATCAAGGAGTACATTATTTTTTTAACTCTACTAAGGATGACATAGGAAAAATAGTATAGCATGATTATAGCAGGCAGTACACCTTTCCATGCCTTTTTATTATACCAGTTTGCAAAAAATGCTCTAAAAGTGTCTAAAAGATGTACTAAATGTAGAACAAAGCATGTACACTCCTCTTGGATCCAAAGGCACCAATGGCTCCAACCAGGTTACATCAGCAGAATACAAATGCTATCATTATAGCAATGTATTCAATGACAGAGACAAGTGCCACCTAAACAGATCCCTTCCACCAGTAAAGGTAGCATTTCTGAAGATAACAATATATTAAGTTAATACTGATATCTGAATAGCCTGGTGGCAAACTTATTGAACATTGCCAATAATGAAGAACTTGTTGCATGAATGACAATATTTGCATATGACATCAAATGTATGTTTGCAGCTGAGAACAACTTGGGGAAATTTATCAAACTGATGTAAAGTAGAACTGGCTTAGTTGCCCATAGCAATCAATACACCTTTTATTTTCCAAAGGAGCTGTTAAAAATCAAAGGTAGTATCTGATTGGTTGCTATAGGCAACTAAGCCAGTTCTACTTTACATCAGTTTGATAAATCTCAAACCAAGTGATCAACAGTAAAAACATTATGGGTTGCTATATCCTGGTTCCTCATCTCCCAGGGATTCTCTGCATAGTTCCCTGAGATTTACATTAATTAGGTTAATGCAAGGGGTTACAAGAATATCTCCCTCTCCTTCCCCCCTTTTTTCTCATGTGCTGATCTCTATTGTTTCCGACTTGTTTGTATGTTGTTTTCGGGTACCCATACAGATTAGTTTAAAACTGATCAAAAAGTGACATTCATCAGGTGAAATTTAACAGGAAGTGATTGTTCTGTCCAACCAATGACAGACCATCATCATCTGAAAAGAAATCAGCTGTGCTTGAAATCTTCATCGAATAATTGGACAAAAGATCTTGTATTGTTCATTAGCAACTGTATATCTACTCTTGGCTTCTACTTTTGATACCATTTCACAAAGATATGAATTTAATTGTGTCTATATAGAAATTTTTATGACCATAAAGTTATAAAAAATTACTGTGAGTTTAACTATCTAGAGTGACATGGTGCCATGAGTCAATAAGTATTTGATTTAACATGTCTAAACTGAATGTTTGGATCAATGTGCAATTACTATGACTAAAATGTCCCAAATTAATATTAACCCCTTCCCAACTGCCCATTGGCTATATATGTACCCTTGCAGATAGCACGTATAGAAACGGTCAGCCAACACTTTAATCCCAGCCCTGATCAATGCTGGGATTAAAAATCTTGCAATCTAGCAGGAGAGTGAGACACAGCGGGACCTTGAAGAGTAGACAGAAATGGCTTAATTACTGCTCTTGCCTTCTCCTGTGCCAGGAGGAGAGCAGTACATGAGCACGGGGGAGAGAACAGGAAGTAGCTGGGTGCAGAAGCAGGCCTGCAGGGTCTAAGGAGACCCCGATCAAATAACAATAAAAATTCAAATAAAAAATGTAAAAAAAAAAATTAAAATGCTGTCACTAATGGAAACTGTCACTATAGTCGCCCCGTTCACTCAACCCTATACATATTATATATCAAAACGATTGTGACAAGATAGAGAACCTATTACAATAATTAATTTTTGTGTCAATTTTAATATTTAAAAAAAATAATAAGCTATAATTTAAAAAAACACCCTTTATTAATAAATAGCGGTTTTCCCCCAAATTAAACATAAAAAGGGGGGGGGGGAACAACCATTCTAATAAAAATTCCTAAGTGTCAAGTAAAAAACATTGCAAACATTATTTTGGTAGGCAAATAAAAAAGTTACATGCACAAAATCGCAAAATATTGTCTGGTCATTCAGGTTTTTTTAGTGTTAAAGTTTCATGTGTATTGGTAATATCTAGAGATGAGCGAGCACTAAAATGCTCGGGTGCTCGTTATTCGAGACGAACTTTTCCGGATGCTCGGGTGCTCGTTTCGAGTAACGAACCCCATTGAAGTCAATGGGAGACTCGAGCATTTTTTGCAGGGGACCAAGGCTCTGCCTAGGGAAGGCTGGGTGAAAACCTGGAAACATCAGAAAATGATTGGAAACACCACGGAAATGGACAGGAAACAGCAGGGGCAGCATGCATGGATGCCTCTGAGGCTGCCTAATCCCACCATTACCCCAAATTCTCCTGCAACAGCCTGGTGGTTACCCTCATGGCAATTGTGCTCACCCAGACCAAGAAAGGTGAGGCACATGCCCATCACATGTTAGGGAAGCACCCAACTAGGTGCAACGAAGGTCCATCACCCATGCCCATGCTGGCACTGCTCTCCTATCCCTAGCCACACGATGCAGGCATAAGCCTGACACAGCATGGCGGTGACACCAACAAGTGACCAAGTTAGATGAGGTAGCAGGTGAGCCAGCCAAAAATTTAGCCTGACACAGCATGGCGGTTACACCAATGACTTTGTCAGACTGAGAATGCAGTGAAATGGCTTTTGTTGAGCCTCCAAAATTTTTTTCTTTTAGGAGTACATAAAGTCGACCCTCAGCAAATTTTTTTTTTTTTAAATGTCGGTACTTGCGCCTCCTGAAAAATTGTTTTGTACTGTCTGTTTGACGCTCCTGAAACATTGTTTTACAGTGTCTGTAGTTGACACTGTGGAAAAATTGTTTGGAGAGAGGGCCTGTAGGGGGCCCTCCGGAAAAATTGTCATAAAAGAGTGCCAGTTGGCCCTCTAAAGAATTGCGTTTTGGGTCAGCGTTAGGCAAAGACGACAAGGAGGAGGAGGAGTAGGAGGAGTAGAGAAGAGGAATCGGATACATAAGTAATGTTATCTTTAGCTGCTTTCTCCCGGAGGAGTTTTGAATTCTGGTGAAATCCAGGCTTTGTTCATTTTAATAAGCGTCAGCCTGTCAGCGCTGTCAGTTGACAGGCGTGTACGCTTATCGGTGATGACGTCACCAGTTGCACTGAATACCCGCTCTGACAACACACTAGCGGCAGGGCAGGCCAGCACCTCCAAGACGTACAGCACCAGTTCAGGCCACGAGTCCAGCTTTGAAACCCAGTAGTTGTATGGAGTAGAGTGATCGCTACGGACGTTGGTATGGTCAGCTAGGTACTCCCTCACCATCTTTCTGTAAAGCTCATCCCTACTCTGCCTACACTGGGGACAGGTGACAGTGTCTTGCTGGGGTGACATAAAATTGGCAAAGGCCTTGGAGAGCATTCCCCTGCCAGTGCTGGACGAGCTGCCTGCTCGCCTCCTCTCCCCCGCTATTTGGCCCACAGAAGCAAGCCCTCTGCCGCTAGCGGTGTCAGATGGGAAGGATTGTTTCAGCTTGTGCACCAGGGCCTGTTGATATTGATTCACTCTCATACTCCTTTCCTCTACAGGGATGAGAGTGGAAAGGTTCTGCTTGTACCGTGGATCCAGGAGAGTGAACACCCAGTAATCGGTGTTTGAAAAAATTCCTCTAACGCGAGGGTCACGGGATAGGCAGCCTAACATGAAGTCTGCCATGTGCGCCAGAGTCCCAACACGCAAAAATTCCCTCTCCTCACTGGCCTGACTCTCCATTTCCTCATCCGAGTCCTTCTCTTCAGCCCATACACGTTCAAGAGTTAAGAAGGACTGAGCACTGGTACCCTCTTCTGTCTCGCCGACATTCGCCTCCTCTTCCTCCTCATCCCCCTCCTCCGATACGTGCTGAGAAACAGACCGGAGGGTGCTCTGGCTATCAAGCGACGTATCTTCCTCCACCGTCTCTTGTGAAAAGCGCTAAGCTTCCGACTTCATGCTGAGCAGTGAATTTTTCAACAGGCAAAGCAGCGGAACGGCATCGCCGCTGACCATCTGTGTTGACTCCTCAAAGTTGCTCAACACCTGGCAGATATCAGACATCCACGTGCACTCCTCATTGTAGACTTGAGGAAGCTGACTGACCTGACTACCAGTTCTTTTGGAAGTTGACATCTGGCAGTCTACAATCGCTCTGCGCTGCTGTTAACTCTGGATAACATGTTTAATGTTTAATTCCATCTTGTGGGCATGTCACACAACAGTCGGTGAGCGGGCAGTTGTAGGCGGCGCTGCGCTGCCCTGAGAGTGGCAGCATCTGTGGTCAACTTGCGGAAATGCGCACAGATGCGGCGAACCTTGGTGAGCAAATCAGACAGATTGGGGTATGTCTTGAGGAACCGCTGAACTATGAGATTGAACACGTGGGCCAGGCATGGCACATGTGTCAGTCTGCCGAGTTGCAGAGCCGCCACCAGGTTATGCCCGTTGTCACACACAACCATGCCTGGCTTTAGGTTCAGCGGTGCCAGCCACAGATCGGTCTGCGCCGTGATGCCCTGTAATAGTTCTTGGGCGGTGTGCCTTTTGTCACCTAAGCTCAGCAGTTTGAGCACCGCCTGCTGGCGCTTACCCACGGCACTGCTGCTGCGCCTAGAGCTACCGACTGAAGGCGCCGTGCCCACGGATGGTAATTCGGAGGAGGAGGTGGAGGAGGAGGAGGGGTCGGAGGAGGTGGAGGAGGAGGAGGGGTCGGAGGAGGAGGCATAGTACGTCTGAGAGACCGTGACCGAGGTAGGCCCCGCAATCCTCGGTGTGGGCAGTACATAAGCGGCCCCAGGGTCAGACTAGGTCCCAGCCTCCACCAAGTTAACCCAATGTGCCGTCAGTGATATATAGTGTCCCTGCCTGGCAGCACTTGTCCACGTGTCCGTGGTTAGGTGAACCTTCTCAGAAACAGCGTTGGTCAGGGCACGGATGATGTTCTCTTACACGTGCTGGTGTAGGGCTGGGACGGCACATCGGGAAAAATAGTGGCGGCTGGGGACCGAATACCGAGGGGCAGCCACCGCCATGAGGTTGCGAAAGGCCTCGGTCTCTACCAGCCTGTAGGGCAGCATCTCCAGGCTCAGCAATTTGGAGATGTGGACGTTGAGGGCTTGGGCATGTGGGTGGGTGGAACTGTATTTCCTCTTGCGCTCCAGTGTCTGCTGTAAAGACAGCTGAACGCTGCACAGGGACACATTGGTGGACGCTGTGGAGGATCGTGGAGGCGAAGGTGTGGTTTTCCGGCGGGAGGCGCTCGTGCCGGGGTCCTGGGCAGGGGGTTGACTAGCAGAGGCAGCGAGTGACACAGGGGAAGGAGCAGTGGTCGGACCCGCAGGAGGTGAATGGCCTTGGTTCCATTGAGTGGGGTGTTTAGCATTCATATGCCTGCGCATGCTGGTGGTGGTTAGGATAGTAGTGGTGGCACCCCTGCTGATCCTGGTGTGGCACAGGTTGCACACCACAGTCCGTCAGTCATCCTCAATTTCTTTAAAGAACCTCCAGACTTGCGAACATCTAGGCCTCGCCACGGGAGCTTCACTACGTGAAACAGTTGCTGCTGATGCACCAGCTCTGGCCCTGCTTCTCCCTCTGGCCACACCACTGCCTCTTCCAACCTGTTCTGGTGCAGCACTCGCCTCCACCTCAGAAGCACTGTCTTCACCCGGCTTATCAACCCAGTTTGGGTCAGTCACCTCATCATCCTCCGATTCCTCTGTCTGCTCCCCCCTCGGACTTCCTGCCCTGACAACAACTTCACCACTGTCTGACAACCGTGTCTCCTCATCGTCCGACACCTCTTTACACACTTCTTCCACTAAGTCAACAATGTCATCACCCACAGACTGCGACAGTTGGAAAACTTGGTCATCGGGAAAGAGGTCAGCAGCAACCTGAGAAGTGGTTTGTGACTCTGGGAAGGGTCCAGAAAACAGTTCCTGAGAGTATGCCGGATCGCATTCCAAATTTTCCTGGGAGGGGGCAGACTGGGGGGAAGGAGGTTGAGGTGGAGGAGCCAGAGGAGTGCTCCCTTGGGTAACGTGGGTGGACTGCGTGGAAGACTGACTGGTGGACAAATTACTTGAAGCATTGTCCGCAATCCACGACATCACCTGTTCGCACTGTTGTGGTTTCAACAGTGCTCTACCACGTGTCCCTGTAAGTTCAGACATGAAGCTAGGGAGTGTAGCTCTGCGGCATTCCCCTGCTCCCTCATCAGCAGGTACTGTCTCACCCTGCCCAGGACCACGGCCTCTGCCCCCTGCAGTAATTGAATGCCCACGCCCTCGTCCTCGACCCTTAGCCCTGGGGTTCAACATTTTCTGTATATAAGTGTATTATATATACCAAAAAAATAAAATGGGCCTGCTGTACTTAAACCCACAAACTTGTTCAATCTGAACAAGTTAATATATAGGTGGATAAGTTAGAGCAAAATTACGTATTTTATTACGTACCATGCAGTATGGAGCAATTACACTGAAACTATTAGATTAGGCAGACTTGGTCTGCTTAAGTGCAACCCAGACAAATGTCGCACAGAGATTTTTCTAATGTAGCTGTATCAGTGAGAGCAAAAGACCGTATTTTATTACGTGACTTACAGTATGGGTCACCTGGACAGAAAATACAGATTGTGGTTTGTGGTGACTGGCCAGCTGAACTGTGACACACAGAATGGTTCCACACAGCTGTATGAAATGGTTTTGTATCACTGAGATTAAAAAAAAAGAAAAAAAACAAAGTTGTTTTTTTTTTTTTTACGTGACGTGCAGAATATATCAGAGAGCAAACTCAGCCCCTCCTGATTGTGGCTATTCTCACTGCAACCCAGACAAATGTCGCACAGAGATTTTTCTAACGTAGCTGTATTAGTGAGAGCAAAAGACCGTATTTTATTACGTGAAGTACAGTATAGCTCACCTGGACAGAAAATACGGATTGTGGTTTGTGGTGACTGGCCAGCTGAACTTTGACACACAGAATGGTTCCACACAGCTGTATGAAATGGATTTGTATCACTGAGATTTAAAAAAAAAAACAAAGTTTTTTTTTTTTTTACGTGACATGCAGAATATATCACAGAGCAAAATCAGCCCCTGCTGACTGTGGCTATTTTCACTGCAACCCAGACAAATGTCGCACTCAGATTTTTCTAATGTAGCTGTATCAGTGAGAGCAAAAGACCGTATTTGATTACGTGACGTACAGTATGGGTCACCCGGACAGAAAATACGGATTGTGGTTTGTGGTGTCTGGCCAGCTGAAGTGTGACACACAGAATGGTTCCACACAGGTGTATGAAATGGATTTGTATCACTGAGAGCAAACAAAAGGATTTTGTACTGTGACTTCCACTATCTATCAGTTAGACAGAAAAAAATCTTCTGCAGACTGTGCCTATTTCAATGAAACACAAAAAAATTGTCTCACTTAGCTGTTTGAAATGGATGTGTGTCACTGAGAGCCAAAAAATAAACTTTTTCCAGTCTCCCTGCAAAATGCTGCAAATATGGCGGTAGCTGCACTACTAGTGCCAGTAAGCTCAGCCACAAGCAGATAAAAAAAAAGGTCTTGTAGCCCTAACAAGGGCTGTTGGGTTCTTTTAGAATCACTCCTGCCTAACACAAATCTAGTAGAACACCCTAACACTCTTCCTGTATCACACTGCAGATCTGTCCCTAACGGCATCCAGGCAGCCACTGAGCCGAGCACCGCGGGCAGTCACTAGTATATTCCAGGGTCACCTGATCAGGCCAGCCAACCCCTGCTATCGACATGTAAGGGCCCCACGTGATGCTGGGTGTACCGCAGAGTCTCCTGGCTTGTGATTGGCTGAGTTTATAGCCGCCAAAAATTCAAAAGGTGGGAGATGCCATTTCCTCGGGCATGGCGAGATACTCGTCTGAGTAGCGAGCACTTACGAGTACCCTAATACTCAAACGAGTATCAAGCTCGGACGAGTATACTCGCTCATCTCTAGTAATATCTTGTTCAATTCTGTCCACTGTAATTTAATACTCTGGATTCATACGTCCTTGTGGATTGAACTGGGGTTAATGCAGATTTTCTTTGATAAGAAACATTGCATCTAGTTTAATGAACCATGGAACTCCCAGAATCCTTTGCCAAAGGAGACTATTGTGACCCAGATTGAGCAATGGGCTACTGATTAGCAAGAGCAAATTAAACAGGAGAATGTAGTTGATGGGCCCTCAGAGACAATTCTCAGATTTACACAAAAGCAGCACAATTATTTTGAGTAACTCTCTTCCTAAAGCAAAATTACACAGAGCACCAAATTGTCATGGACTTGACCTGTACCTCATTGTGCAATGACACTCTGCATCTCCACATTTTGTTTCCACGTTCATTACGTGTAATGGGTTTTACAGAAAGCTGTGACTTTCCAACTTGTCACTGACATCTGGAGAATTGTTTAAATTGGCTCCAGTATATATAATTCACTAAAATCAATCATAGTTTAAGAGAAGTGCCTAGCAAAACATATGGCTATCTGAAGCCATCATGATAAGTGAAAAGTTGAAACTAAATATAAAATAGCAGCACAAGTACTTGTATATATAGCCAGTGGCTCGATGCTGAGCTGCTTACAAAAAAGGAAATAATAATTGACCACTAATGATTAAAGTCCCATTACTTATTAATGACACATAATACAGTGACTCATTGCTCCAGTTATTAATCCCCTGAATGGCTTATTTCTGTTAAAACGTACATCATGTTGAAAGGGGTTATAATGTCTATTCTTTTACTTAAATAATTTATAAGAAAAAATGTAGTTTGGAATTTCTATTTAACCCTTAAAATATGTGTCTTTCCGGAAAAAAAATTGACTCTTGTCAAAGGAAAATATATTGATTTATGGAGAATACTGTCAATCACAGATGCTTGTTCATGACAATTGTTCTAAGTGCTGTGAACCCATGGGAATTCCATACATGAAGGCTTGGATTAACATAGTGAGCTGACTATATTGGTGTACACTTCATAAAAAAAAAGAAGACTGTGTAAAGGGAGCCCTGAGCTAAAGTACTGTAAGCTAAGATGGTCTGTGCAATTCTAACCCTATAGCTGGCCATGTAAAATAGATGTATGTCGACCAAAGTTGCCAATTTTAGAGGGATGGAATGATCATCTAATGTGTATGAGGACCTTCCAACTCTTCCCCAATGTATTTCACAACAATCTGCCATAGAAGTCACCAAACTCAGTCTACAGGTTCTTATGCCCGTGTGGCTGCGGTAAAACATATCTCAGAACTGCTGTGAAAAGCAACTCTGGCGATATCGTCACTGCTTTGTTCATGTACAGGATATAAAATTTAAAAAAATTGCAAATAGAAAATAAAAGCAGATTAGAAAATATTAAGATTTAGTCTTTCTTGGCTTTTAATTTTAAGTAAAACCAGCTGCTGTACTGAATGGAGGTCCCTCTTGAGTGGAGAGGTTAAAATACTTTTCTAGAAATGAAAAGGTTCCTTGACATCTAGTGCTGTTGAAGCTTCATATACATATTGATCAAATAAGTCAGTCAAATACAATTTACATAATTCTCTGATATGGTCAGGTAGGTACCAGAAAAGTGCACCAGCCTTTACAATTAAACCATAAAGCAAAATTATCTGGATTTTCTGTAATCTTCATGGCATGGAAGGGTAGAAACTCAATTGTTAAGATGAGATTGTGTTATCACAAATGATATAAAAAAAAAAAAATCATGGGTCGCACATCCACATGCCATCCATTGATCTAGTTCTGCTGACAAAATTGACAAAAAATAACAGTTTGATCAAGCTCACTTGCCACTTCACAGTGACCTCTTTTAAGTGGGTCCCTAATCTAGCAGAAAAAATAATAGCTGCACCTCTGATAAACCAGGGATGAAATAAGTTAAAAGGGTTGTCAGTGATTTTCTGAAATCTGCCTACATGCAGAGTATTGTATAATATTAAAAAAAAGAAAAATATAGTTCTTGTCTCATTTCAGTAGGAAACTGAACATTACACTCCAGTGCTCCCGGCAAGGATCTGTTTACCCAACTACAGTTGTGACATCACATTGAAAACCCCTATAAATTTCCCTGCCGCTCCACTGCAGCTACACATTTTAAAAATAATTATTAAGGAGAGCAGGGAGGATTATAACTATGGCAATGGAGGATTTATAGGTCCCATATGTATGGTTTCCAGATTAATTGGTTGGGTAAAAATGGGCCCTCAGATGTCGGTGCACCATACAAGCAGTACATCAGCCTCTCCCATTTACGACAGTGCAACATGCAGGCATTTTAAAGGTTTTATATTTTTCCATTGCTTAGTTCATGATAAAAATGAACTAAACAGAATGTGAAACCTTCAAATTAAAAGAACTAAAAATATAGAGTTCTGTGTATTAGAGGGACCGCCCATAAAAGTAATTTTTATTTATTTTCTTATTTGTTGACCTATAGTTTCTACTAGTGTTCTATGGTTTTTTATTTACTTATGCATTACAGAACTAAATTATTGTGTTATTGCCATAGGGTCTTTAGATGGTTTATTTTATTCGATTTGTGGTATATTTGCTTCTGTTGGTGAAGCCAGAATTTTCTTTTTTTCTTTTTTGGAAGAGCCATAAAACATGCTAAGATTTATAATACAAGTACTTTAGTGTGTCAGGTGATAGAATAGGATAGAAATATGCATAAAGTGCAATTTATTGTGTATATCATAAGCTTGTTAGACTGAATGTGAATGGCTGTATAATGAACATACACTAGTGTTATAAAATAGGCTTCCCTGGAAACAGCACATGATTATCCACTAGTCCTCCTTCCAATCTCCCAATAAGAAATACATCCTCAACAATTTAGCATTGAAAATCCATGGGAGATCTTGCAAATATCAGTAAGAATTGTTGTTATTTCAATGAAATATTTTACTGTACATTATTGGAATTTATAGAAGTAATATACAAATGTACTAAAATCTAGCAGCACTAAATTGAACAGTGAAATGATTCAGCCCATTTAATATTAACATACATGAAACTATGAGCAGTCCGTATCATTTTGTGAGCTGGTTGGTTGTATTCCAATCTGTATATTACTGAATTACTGTCACCAAAGGACACATTGCATTTATAGATCAAAAACCGGTATACTGGCTAGGGTGCACCCAGCCGGATCTCACCTGAATTTCAGCATTCCTAATCCTTTTGTTCTTAGGGGAGACAAGCCATGGCCAGAGGATTCTAGCAATGTCTAAGGGCCTCTTTACACTGCTAAACAGAGAAGACGATAGTCAGGAAGGAAGTGTTCCTCCTTCCTGGCAATTGCCTGCTGGCAGGGGTGCACCACCAATAAGGCCATGTGAGGATATCGCCTCAGGCAGCACCAGATAGGGGCAAGAGGGGGGCAGCAGAAGAGCCATGGGCAATGAGAGCTTTCATCATGGAAATGTTCATCTCTACATATTCAACTGCATAGCTGTACTCAGGGCAGCAATGCAGTTGAATGCAGCAATTGGGCACGGGAGCAATGTCTCCATGGCCCACCATTTCCTCTAGGCTTTAGTCCTAGTTCCTGCAGCCTTTCAGAGGCCAGTGTCATCATTATCACGCTGCCTGAGCCGGGCGTTTCAGTTTTCGCCTCGGGCAGCAGAAAGGCTAGGTGCACCCCTTCCTGCTGGTAAATAAAGGAGACTGCTCCATTGACATGCAGTGATCTCCTCCACAGTATGGGGAGCAGTGATCGCTAATGCCATCGCTCATCTCTATACAGAATCATTGTTTGCCAGCAGCAGAGTGTTGCTTAGCATGATCTTCCCCTGGCATGCAATGATATAGGTGACGACACAAAGAAGCCTATTACCAGATGAACTAATGTTTTGCTCGTTCATCAGGGAAATCAATGGCAGCCTTTGCACTGGCAGATCATCGCTAATGAGCGCTACTATGAGCTCTTGTTAGTCGTTATCTGGCCGATGGTCGAGCAGTGTAAAGATGCCTTTACTCTCCTCTCCGGATACACAAGCATGCATGTCTGTGGAGGTCTCAGGCGAGATAGCTATTGAATGAAGATGATTGGCCTTTTCTTCATCTGCTCTCTTACTTTCTGCTTCAACTGTCAAAGGCAGGAACACAATAGTACAGAAAAGGATGAAGTGGACCGTCTCTTCAGTGTTGCCCCAATATACTCTCAGTATAGAAGACATTTTAATAGTGTTCAGAAAGTTTACGTTTTGTACTAAAACTATGGCAATGCTTATACAACACATTTTCCAGTAACTGTAATGCTGACCATACACATTAGGCTTCTTTCAAATGTGCGTTTTCCTTTCCAGTATTGAGATCCGTCATACGATCTCAAAACCGGAGGAAAATGCTTCAGTTTTGTCCACATTTATTGTCAATGGGGACAAAACTGAACTGAACTGAACGGAGTACACCAGAATCAGAATGCATTTCGTTCCATTTGGTTGAGTTTCACTGCAAGCACCATTTTTGTGTTCATCATGGAATACTGATCAAGACATCATCACACAAAAAAAAACGGATCCGGCGCCCATTGACTTGGTTTTAGTGCCAGATCTGTCTTGTTCATTTTAGAGATAATACAACGGGATCCATTCAGAACAGAAGCAGTCGGTTGTATTATCATAATGGAAGCATTTTTGCTGATCCCCTGCCCGATCCAGCAAAAACGCAGATGTGAAAGTAGTCTTAGGTAGAGATTGGTTGATGATTAAGCAGCAGTTGAACAAACAATCATCTATCAGGTGACGGATTGTTTTGTAGACACAGCCATACACATTTTATTTCACATTGGTCATTAGAGTTGTTCAAATTGGCCATATATATTCAATGAAGCAAGTTGATGGACAAAAGATTTTCCTGGGAACATTCTTTCAAAGAAAGATATTTCATCCATAATCAATGCTTCTTTGAAGGAAACACCTTTTGTCCAATTATTGAACGAAAATACTAAACGCGGCCAACTTCTCTGATGTCAATGGTCTTTCATTGGTAGGCTAAAACAACCGTTCGTTGTTAAATTTCAGCCAAAAAAACATATATTTTAGTTGAAATCATCTGTTTTGAACTGTGTGTTTCCACCATAAGAGGATGGCCAAGGTTCTATCATCAGATAACCTATTAGCACAAACGGCCAAGGATCATGACTCTGCGCTGTCAGTTCTAATTTGCTATTAGTAATAACAGGATGCAGGACTAAGGGTGAACCTACACTTCAGATAAATGTCAGCCAACGCTGCCTGTTATCTATCGTGCATGGGGATGTCCCTGGATTTCAGCATGCCCATTCTGATGTCAACTAGGAATATGGCAGAAGGAGTGAAATCAGGAGGCAAAATTTCACTTAGGGCTCATGCACGCAAACGTATTTTCTTTCCGCGTCCGGACCGTATGCGGAACCATTAATTTCAATGGGTCCACAAAAAAAAACGAAGGTACTCTGTATGCATTCCGTTTCCGTATGTCCGTATTTCCGTTCTGCAAAAAAATAGAACATGTCCGCATTACAGACAAGGATAGTACAGTTCTATTAGGGGCCAGCTGTTCTGTTCCACAAAATACGAAATGCACACGGATGTCATCCGTATTTTCTGCGGATCCGTTTTTTCATATGGGCGTGTGCATGAGGCTTTAAAAGGAACAACCTTAGATAAATTGAAATTTGTAGGGGCTGTAAAATGTGACATAAATGATAGATAAGTACTGAAAGAATATGACAAGTGAAAGTTGTTAACCCCTTGGTGACCAGCTTTTGTATCTTAGTGACCAGGCAATGTATTCTATTTTTCATAATTGCATTCAAAGAGCCATAAATCTTTTTTCCTATCAATACTCCATATTAATCATATTAAACTTTTTTTTTGTGAGACAAGTTTTAGTTTTAAAAGGCATCATTTCGGGGAACACATAACTAAGTGATTAACTTTTATAAACTCTTTCTGAGGGAATGGGAAAAAAACTACAGCAGTTTTATGTTTACATTTTGAAAGGTTCACTTTCCAGCATAAATTATATGATTACTTTACTCTCTGGGTCATCATCGTTCCAGAGATGACAAACTTTTATAGTTTTTAGTTTGCTACATCTCAGCTGAGCAGTTCTCATTAGTATAATTTTGGTAAGTATAACACTTTTTGTCAGTTTTTTATTCTATTGTGTCGATTAGTTTGTTATGGATGCAAGATACCAATTATGTGGAGGGGGTTTATTTTTTTAAATAAAAAAGACATTTTTTTCATGGAAAAAGGTGGAGTTTTTTTTTTTGACCATGTGATTATTTGAATACCTAGGCCCCTTTCACACGAGCGAGATTTCGCACTGAATCCTGATCCATTCATTTCAATGGGTCTTTTCACATGGGCGAATTGAAGTGAATGGGTCTGCGTGAAATTCGCACTGCATCCGCACGCAAGTGCGGATGCAATGCGTGATTCACTGATGGTTGCTAAGAGATGTTGTTTGTAAACATTCAGTTTTTTATCACGCCCGTGCGAAATGCATCCATACGCATCGCACCCGCGCGGAAAAAACTGAATGAACGTACGCATTGCGTGTGGATTGGTGCGAGTTTTCCAGAACGCACCCTGAACGCATCCGGACTGAATCTGTGACGCTCGTGTGAAAGGGGCTTTACATAATACAGGGTACTACAGTGCCTTGCAAAAGTATTCGGCCCCCCTGGAACTTTTCAACCTTTTGCCACATTTCAGGCTTCAAACAAAAAGATATAAAATTTAAAATTTTTGGTGAAGAATCAACGTCAAGTGGGTCACAACTGTGAAGTGGAACGAAATTTATTGGATCACTTAAACTTTTTCTGTAATAATAAAACTGAAAAGTGGGGCGTGCAAAATTATTTGGCCCCCTTGCATTAATACTATGTTGCGCCACCTTTTGCTGCGATTACAGCTGCAAGTCGCTTGGGGTATGTCTCTATCAGTTTTGCACATCTAGAGACTGAAATTCTTGCCCATTCTTCCTTGCAAAACAGCTCGAGCTCTTTGCGGTTGGATGGAGAGCGTTTGTGAACAGCAGTTTTCAGCTCTTTCCACATATTCTCAATTGGATTCAGGTCTGGACTTTGACTTGGCCATTCTAAGACCTGGATACGTTTATTTTTGAACCATTCCATTGTAGATTTTGCTTTATATTTGGGATAATTGTCTTGTTAGAAGATAAATCTCCGTCCTAGTCTCAGATCTTTTGCAGACTCCAACAGGTTTTCATCCAGAATGGTCCTGTATTTGGCTCCATCCATCTTCCCTGTCCCTGCTGATGAAAAGCAGGCCCAAACCATGATGCTGCCACCACCATGTTTGACAGTGGGGATGGTGTGTTCAGGATAATGAGCTGTGTTACTTTTATGCCACTCATATCGTTTTGCATTGTTTCCAAAAAGTTGGATTTTGGTTTCATCTGACCAGAGCACCTTCTTCCACACGTTTGGTGTGTCTTCCAGGTGGCTTATGGCAAACTGTAAACAAGACTTTTTATGTTTATTTTTGAGAAATGGCTTTCTTCTTGCCACTCTTTCATAAAGGCCAGATTTGTGAAGTGTTTGACTGATTGTTGTCCTATGGACAGACTCTCCCACCTCAGCTGTAGATCTCTGCAGTTCATCCAGAGTGATCATTCTTTGTTTGAGATGAAAGTTTAGAGAGACGGCCGGGTCTTGGTAGATTTGCAGTGGTCTGATACTCCTTCCATTTCATTTCAATATCGCTTGCACAGTGCTCCTTGGGATGTTTAAAGCTTGGGAAATCTTTTGGTATCCAAATCCAGCTTTAAACTTCTCCACAACAGTAACACGGACCTGCCTGGTGTGTTTCTTGGTCTTCATGATGCTCTCTGTGCTTTAAACAGAACCCTGAGACTATCACAGAGCAGGTGCATTTATACGGAGACTTGATTACACACAGGTGGATTCTATTTATCTTCATCAGTCATTTAGGACAACATTGGATCATTCAGAGATCCTCAATGAACTTCTGGAGTGAGTTTTCTGAACTGAAAGTAAATGGGCCGAATAATTTTGCACGCCCCACTTTTCAGTTTTATTATTACAAAAAAAGTTTAAATGATCCAATAAATTTCGTTCCACTTCACAATTGTGACCCACTTGATGTTGATTCTTCACCAAAAATGTTAAATGTTATATCTTTTTGTTTGAAGCCTTGAAAAGTTCCAGGGGGCCGAATACTTTTGCAAGGCACTGTATTTATGTAGTGCACTGTATTATTATGTCAATATAAAACTAACAGGCAATCTATTGTATTCTCTGTAAAAAGTATGGCCTAGCCTAAAACCCCTTAGTGACCCCCTAAAAGGCATAGTAGTGGACACTGAGGTTTTAAACTGCTGAATCTTCACTCAATCAGACATAGAGCCCCATAATAGTAGGCCTTTATTTGGATGGAATTAATAATATAGCTTATCAGTATATAGCTACATAGCGTTATATAGTTGAAACGGGAAATGACAAACATAAATCAGTTTTAGGCTACATTCATACGAACGTATTTTGTTTCCATGTCCATTCTGTTTTTTTTTTTTTGCGGATAAGATGCAACCCGTGTGCTATCCGCATCCATATGTCCATTCCGTAGCCCCACAAAAAAATAGAACATTTTTTATTCTTGTCCATTTTGCGGCCAAGGATAGACATTATTATAATGGATCCGCAAAAAAAACAAAAAACGGATGCCATACGGGCATCATCCGGTCATGTGAATGTAGCCTTAAGCAAATATGACCTAGTTTCTTCAGGGTACTCACAATTTTGAACAATTTAGAATTTTATAGTAGAGCCTTGGTCTATACATGCCCCAGTCTTTCTATGTTTTTGCATCCATATAATAAAAACAAATCACGTACTACCATTTACATTCGTTTATTGTAATAATGTTATTAATATAGTAGTACTCTGACAACTACTATATCTACTACCTCTACTGCTACTCAAAATACCAGTAATAACAGTAATTACAATTATAATAATGTAAGAAATGCAAGTTATGACTTCCAAAATCACACATTCCATTAAGTATCTGATGAAGAGAGCTATGGGAATATCTGTGTCAATAGAGTATTAGTTAAAGTAATCTAAAACAATAACTAATTAGAGCTGAGCCTTGGAATATTAATTTATCTTGACAGCTTTGAAATGATTGCTGAATTCTACAAATCATTAACCTTTTCATTCATAACTAAAATATGTATTTCTTGTTAAATCTGGGGAAATCAGCTCACAAAATCAGGTATTATTTGTTGCTTCAGTATACATGGAAAAATATATACAGAGATAGAGAGGCTTACCCCCTTAAAACATCCTGCCAGAGGAAGAATGTATTAACATACAGGACATTACAGGCTTGTGGTCCTTCAGAAGGCCTCCAAGACAAGTATTCTGACTTTTCAGTTCAACCTGAGCACTTTCAGTTCAGGTTGAATTCATTTGTATCCGAATCAAATCTGCTGATTGATTTGTTTGCTTCATACAAGAAACAAATTTCAAGAAATTTGCTCCTCTCTTATTACTTCTGATCTGTGCTGGCATCAGTAGATAATACACAAGGATAACCAGTATAGCATGTAGTCTCATCATTAATTTGTCAATGACCGGTGTGTGCATGTTCTGAACAAAAATGATAAGACGGTGAGTTGATACGTGCTAAACAGCAAAAGTTGCCTGTTTATTTCATTGTGTTCCATTTCAGCTTTCTATTCAGCTGCTGAAATGGTTTACCAAATTCATTCATTCATGTGAACATGTCAAAACCTGTCTCAAGAATACAATCTGCAGGAAACACAATATAGAGCAGGAGGAGCTGAGCAGATCAATACACATATTTGTGGGAAGAGATTCAGTATAACTTTCCATTTACACATTTGCACTTTTTATACCTAGGAGTACAGTGGTTGGCTTCACCCATGATTGACAACCTTCCATGTATGAGGGTGGATACAGATATAAAGGTCAATCACTGATAGGGTCACCCTCTGGACTCTTAAATATAAAATGACTATAGATTTAAATTAACAAATAACAAGTTTTACTAAATCTTCTCCAACAAAACTATATATCAATCTGCTTAGCTCTTCCTGCTCCATAACATGCTGCTTGCAGATTGGACACAATGTGCAATGTCAGAGGTTCTCTATGATGGTCTTCAACTTTATGGCATTGATAAAAATCTATAGGATGTTTTACAAGTGTCTATTCATTTTTATTTCTTTTCTAGAATAGAACACAAACACCCAAATCCCCATAACTATTCATCTAATGTTATAATTTACATTGATGATCATGTGTTTATGCCATTGTCATTGTTGAGGGCCATTACATATGATTTAAAGAGGAATATAATATTATAGGTAAAAACAGCACATGTGATCAAAAACATAAAAGCAAGACAATGAATACGTGACTCTGATAAAACCAACAGGATTATTGTGCATCTCAAGAGACTCATTTGGGATTTGACACTATACATGTACAGATCGGATAAGACTATTAGCTAGATGCTATTGAATAATCTAGAATCTGCAGTTATAACTATGTTGTGCAGAGGATGCAATGCATGCTCTTGTATGATTCAAGACCGGAAAGCCAGTGTGCATATGACCGGAGATTTGAAGGATCTTGTAGGTGATTCATTGTTTAGTAGGAATCCTATTAAGGGATTTGAGAAGGATGAACTGTTTTACATGAATAGGAACTAATTAGAGCTAAAAAAAATGTGAAGGAGAAATGTGAGACAAATACTTTGCAGAATATTTGCAATCACATTGAAAACTTTATTAGCATTCACCGGTGGTTCTTTATTGGTGTCCACAAGGAGAACAATGTCATGAAGATGACAATTTGTAACTATTACAATTTGTTTCCATACAACATATCAAATAACAGGAAAACCAGTCATACACATAAGTATTGCCTAGAGCAGGGATCTCAAACTCGTGGCCCTCCAGATGTTGTAAAACTACAACTCCCAGCATGCCCTGGTAGCCGAAGAATGTCCAGGCATGATGGGAATTGTAGTTCTGTAACAGCTGGAGGGCCACGAGTTTGAGATCCCTGGTCTAGAGTTTGGCCCAGTAGTCATCTGTCCAATCGTTCAACCATACTGGACAATATGGCAAAAGATTGATCACATTTGGCTAATCATACCAAATGCTTGCCTTTTCAGCCAACAGTGGTAAAAAAAAATCAACTCCGCACACTTTATTTTTCTTACATAAAGGACAGAACTGAAATGAATCAACATTTTTAAAAATGTATACAGAGAAAAGTATACAACTCAAGTACACATAGAAATATATGATCCAAGTAAACAGAAAGGAACTCCTCCCTGTGGACTTAGTTCATATTTAGTAAAGAGTGAAGTTTTGTCAAATTCGATTTGGCTGCTTCGCCAAGTTTTACAAAAAAAATTTTTCATGACCAATTACTTACTCATGAAGCACATTTCTTTGTAAGTAGTGGGTACAATGATGGAGCAGCATCTGAGTTTAATATTAAAGTGGATAATAAAAAAAATAATAATCAAGATGGTTGGCTCTTCGAGTACAAACAAATCAGGTATGTATGATTTTTTAAATCTTTTAAACCATTTCAGGGAAAATCGATTCATTACCACGAAGCAAGAGGAAATTTGGCTTCACCCTGAATCAAATTTTCCCTGAAATTTAGATTGAGGTCCACTTTGTGGATTTTAACTCACTCAACACTTGTCATGTTTATACACTTTATCTGTATATTTTTTATTGTTTTTATTCAGATCTGTTCTTTACAGCATTCAAGAAAAATAAAGTAAGCTAACTATCATGCATTCTTAGTATGCTCGCTTTTGTTACATACTCCCTTTGTCTTAGTAATGTTGAATTTGAGTTTGGTAGCTTGAGCACCCTTATCACTTATAATGGTGTCTGTAATATTTGTCTTATTCAACAGAATCCAACCTAACAGTTCACATAATTGGTGGACATGCTATCAGAAACAATCATTTGCATATAATTTCTAACTCATCATTAGCCAAAGTGGCGCTAGTTGGCTATTTTTGTCAAATGTATATTGTATTTATTGGCAGCTGAAAAGGATTGATGTTAAACCCACACCATTAAACTACTATTGGTTTCAAGCATGACAAACTAAAGGCTTAAATGTTTTAAGCCAAGACAATAAGAAGAGTTTGAATGTTAGAGATGTAGGCATAATTGTATAATGTGGATAAACCGGGTTTTATGTAGGACAGCTGAGGTTGTTGGTATTATACCCATGTGTGATATTATAATGTGTTATATATGTACTTTTCTCTGGGTATAAAGATACTTTTATCACATAATCTTAAACTATACGTATTTTTTTTTCTACCTAACCTTTCCTCTATTCAGGTGCAAAGCTTGATGCATTTCTCTCACAAGCAGGGGCATATCTCTTTTATGTGAATCTGCCAGCACTGTAGTGCTGTGACATCCTTTTTCCTACTTCCCACTATGTTTGTTTTGAGCTCTGTAGTTCACAGAACAAATAAGAATTGCAGATACACAGGAGGCTCCTGTGAATTCAGAAGCAGTGTAGAAGCAGTTCTTTTATCAGGCAAAGGATCTCAGCTAGCTCTGACATGCCTCTTCTGTGCCTATGATACTAAGGGCAGATCTTGCCTGACAACAGGCAGTGGACTGCAACTTAGGTGGCAGTGAGACCCCTAGTGGTCATGACTTTACAGCTTTTTTTCAGGTGGATGCAGGGATATTTTAAATAAAGTGATTTAGAAATGTTTTATTTACACCATTCTCTGTTAAATGAAAGGAAATTGTGTGGAAGTACATTGACTCTAACCACAACCAAACTACTGTAATATACATGAATGTAGTTTAACAATTTTCAAATCCACATCATGCCCTATTTGTCCTTGGCTTCATATTTCACTTGTTTTTTTTTGCAATAGGTCATACCCATGACCAAATCCACTACAGAATCTACATGTAACTGCCTAATAGTATCTTTTGCATGAACCCATAGCCTAAAAGTTAATGAAGTGCAGTTAGAAAGTTCTCTCAAAGAATTATATAATAAATAATTATCCACTACATTGTTACTGGCTGTGTATAATGTTTCTTTTGTTATAATAAGTATCAATAATATTTCCAACATTTTAAATTGATACACCAGTGACATGACATGCATTGTATTGAGTAGATGTACCTGCAATTCTATAGAAAGGCATGGTGATGTTCTTCTGATATAATCTTCCAAGTTGCTAACTTACTCCTACAGACAAGAGTAACTACACTTTCCAAAAGTGTTTGATGTGGCATGATGATATATCAAAGATTTTGGTTGGTTGAGGATTTCAGCACTGAGACCCCACCTTTTACTAAAATAAATAGAAGCCTTACAGACTTATTATTGAGCCCATCTGCAGCCCATTTTCCACAATGAAGCGAGACATTGCTCAGCTGTAGAGATTTATTGACTGTACATTTGTAATTTGTGCAGGAATGCTCGTAAAACAAAGCGAATTTTGGATGATTCGCTCAACTCTACTCAGCTGATAAATTCTAGCTCCTCATTTTAGCAATTGGTGGGGGTCTCAGCACTTAGACCCCACAAATCCAAATCTTAAATATAACAAGGAGTGAGTCCTTATCTTCCACCTTTATTTTATTCCCATTAGGTATACAAAATATGTAGCAATGTTTCAACTTTTTACCAGGCTTTTTCAAGTCATGATAAAGGCTTATAATAAGCTGAAATGCCAATAAGTTTTTTTCTATGCCTGATGGGAAAAAATAAAGCTGGAAGATAAGGACTTACTGTCATCATTCTACTTTGCGATATTCAATTGATTGGTGGGTGAACCATCCTGCCGCAACAGTCTGCTGCATTCCACACTGACATGAGGGACCACTGGTGCTATCTTTAATTGCTTTTCACAGTGCAAACCCTTTGATATGTCTCTAAGACATAGCAAAAGTTTTTGGAAAGTGTAGTTACTCTTTAAAGTTATAGTCGGTTCAGTTTAGTTGGGTAATTGCTACTTTCATCAACTTTTCGTAGATAAGGCAATACATATTGCCATAGACAATGATCTTCCCGCAGTCAGGGTGTAGAACATAAGGCAAGATGCTTGACAAATGTTCTCAGTTAATCTGTGTAACATGTTTTTATGGCTGTCTATGAGTTAATGATTATGAGGATTTAATATTTTATGGTGGGTAATAGAAAGCAAACCTCAGACTGTAACTACTGTCCAATTGCTTTCATCTAAGATATTTTTTGCCCATAGTTGATGTTTCTTTTTTATCCGCGTCTGTGAAGTCCCCCTCACAAATCAAGACTAATGATAATTTGCTGTAATATTGGAGCGTGGCGCTTGGAAGCAACACATAGGTTTTATTTGTTTAGCCTTCTGCTTTGCTTTTTTTTGCAAGGGTTATGTTGCTTGGCATGCAGAGAGTCTTAACAGATTGCATTTTAATAGCCTGACAGCCAGGGGCTTTTGTGCTTTGAATTAATTATTTGAACATGACTTATACAAAAGGACAAAGTAGATTTACTTAAACATTTATTCATCACCAGCACAAGGAAAATTTAGGGTCAAATCTTAAGGAATGAAATTGCCATTTCTGTAGCTAAAAGCCTGTGACAACTAAGAGGAGACATATGGCCAGCAGGAAAGAATATAAAACAGTTATGCAGTTTATTAGGTTATAGAACTACAAGTACTCCTTAACCTGTGAGAAAGCATGGCCAACTCAGATGTTCTATGCATCATGAAAGTTAAAAAAGTTTTGCTGATGATTTTATACATCCAGTTTTCTAGTAAGGATCTATGTTAAAAGTTCTGTATTTTTTAAATCAACAGCAAAAAATGGCCTCTTTTCTCCTATGTATGTTCCACTTCTTTCTCCTCCCTTCTGCCTTCTGAACTGATAATTTACCCTCTTAGCTAGATTCGTCTTGATCTTTCCTGATAGTCTGAAGGAACAGGCTATCAGCACAATTAAGGAGCAGGTTACATGCTACCCATAGAAGTCTATACAGAGACACACAGAAATGCTAGTAAGTTTTCTATCTCACACCAGAAATGGATTCACAGCTACACTGCTTATTATTGATGTATATTGCCCTCTATGATGCTGTTTCTCAGGGAGTGCTTTAGAGATATAGGAGAATCATTTTCTCTTCTCTATGTATGCTGTGCATGGAAGACATCATAGCTAGTGTTGAGCAAATCAATGTATCCGAAGTGGACTTGAATCCGAATTTCAGGAAAAATGTCCTTACGCTTCGCATTAACGAATCAATTTTTCCTGAAATGGTGGTTAAAGAAAACATACTCACCTCATCCATTTGCAAGCAAAAAGGCTGTCACAGCCATTTTGATTGCAGAAACCACGTGAAATCTCACGCAGGGTGATGTGTGCAGTGTCTTCAGTCAAGAGATGTGATTATGCATTTCTTTAACCAGATTAGCCCCTGAAAGGCCTTAATTTTAATCTCAGATGCCGCAATCAGCGATCAACATGGCATCTGAGGGGTTCAATGACAGAGGGTGGCACAATCGCTGTTCGCCGTCATTGTGCCCGCAACATACAAACAAATGCTCTTCATGATTAAGTAATTCATCACAAATGAAATTTCTTTATGAAACTCCGTTAATGAGCCAAATCGAATTCTTCATAATTTCGCTCATCTCTAATCATTGCTATTAGTCTCTGCCCAGTAGCCGAGAGATAACTAGCAATTAGAGAGAGTCTTCACAGGGGAAACTGCTGATAAATACTGAATACCAGTAATATAATAGCAAGAAATTGTTTTGTTCCTCATGTACGCACATGACAGCCTACTCTGAAAAGGATCTGAAACCTGTAATTAGTCAAAAACAGTACAATGGTCATGGCTAGATGTGTAACCCAGTGCCACGAACTTCTCTCAAATGAAGGCCATTTTTTCACTCACCAAGATAATTCACCAATACAACTTACAATCACATGGCCTCGTGGCATTGGTTTACACACCTAGCTATGACCAGTGTACTGTTTTTCACTAATTACAGGTTCTTAAAAGTGTACCTGTTATTTCATATGATTTTCAGAGTAGGTTGTCATGTGTGTACATGAGGAATAACACTATTGCGATCAAATAATAAGAAAATTAAACATATCTTCTGCTGACATTACGTTTGACTTGAATTGGTGCCAAATGAGATGTACACAATTCAATTTTTCCATGTCCAACTCCAAGTAATGAATACAGTGAAATGGCATGTGACATTAAGCAGCTAATGACTCAAGACACAATTTGAAGTCATTTGTAGCATGAGAATTACTGTAATGTGTTGGTGGCGGAATTCATGCCACATGACAACACACCGGTATCTTTATACTCCTGGTAATAAATAGTAATAGACAATGTACCTCAAAGTCACTTCTACAACTTTCTTACATCAGTAACCAAATCTGAATTTGTTTCAGTTTTCTGCTTTTTCCATGAATAAGCTTAATAAGAGTATATCTAACGAGAAAACAAAGAGCAATATACAAAGGAACATGCAGAGCAGGAAACAGTGCACAGCGCTCTACAAATCCTATACAAGTATATGAGAGAGGAAATCTTCTTCATTTCACCTTACACGGAGACTGCGTGATCCACAGTCTAAATGTAAAATGTCTCTTAATCTTTAGATATGTTATTTCTAAATGACTCCCCTTGGAGTGAATTACCATAGTAAATTATGTGTGGAGAAGATATGATTCACCAAGAAAGTGGCAGCTGGGTAATTACAAAGTTTTTAGAATAGCAATAAAATCTAATGTTTAGCTTTGTTTTCATTTGCTTACAATTATCTATCTGTCTGATCGTCCGTCTATCTATCTATCTATCTATCTGTCTGTCTGTCTGTCTGTCTGTCTGTCTGTCTATCTATCTATGGGCAGATTGGGAACTCAAAATGACCCTGGAAAAAATCGTAGAACTGGTCCTATATTGTAGGTGGAGCCAAACTAGTAGATGGTGTCGCAGACGGGTTTTGAGGGGCAATCTGTATACAGAGATGAATCTGTAGATAACAGTACATTGTACATTAATGCTAATGAAGATTTTTAGTTAGAGGAAATATTCTCATAAACAGCAATGTGCTCTGTAGCACAACTGGTAAGGCATCTGTCTCTCAAGCAGAATGTGAGTTTAAACCGCTCTGGTGACAGTTTAAAAGTAGAGACAGAAACAAAATATAAATATACAGGGGTGTCCCCATACATTGTCAGAATGCTAACAGTGTTTGGGGATATGTCCAAGGGTGACTCTATATATGGAACTAGCCGTATACTGAGTTAGGGCAGGGGATTCCTAATCAGAGCAGGAGTGGATAGAATATTCTCAGTGAAGGAGAATATAAACCCACTGCATGTGAATTTCCTGGTGTTTCAGTATGGCCACTGACATGAACACCCAGCAGACTTAAAGGAAATGTCATCAAAATATTGTTCTACCAGTTAAATCAGATAGTAGCACGCATGCTTTTTACGAATCTGTTTTTATTTTCTGATTGCAGATTTTTTTTTCTACTTCCTAAACATGATAATGGGGGCTGATTATTAGGATTAGTGGCCAGTGGCAAAACTGCAGAAATTTGTTTTTTGTTTACATATAGATATTAATACGGAAAATTAAAAATAACATCACTAGAGATGAGCGAACATACTCGTCCGAGCTTGATGCTCTTTCGAGCATTAGGGTATTCGCATATGCTCGCTACTCGGATGAGCATATCGCGATCCTCGAGGAAATGGCAACTTCCTCTTCCTGCATGTTAGGCGCCTTTTTTTCAGCCAATCAACATGCAGGAGACTCTTTGGTACCTCCTAGCATCACGTGGGGCCCCTACAAGTCGATAGCAGGGATTGGCTGGCCAGATTAGATGACCTGGGAATATAAGAATCTGGTCCCGCGCTGCTCGCGTCATACGCCATCTTCATGAGATTAGGGATAGAGCTGCTGTCTGTCAGGGAGAGTGTTAGGGCCTCAATTTAGATGTTGGTTAGGCAGGAATCACCCACAAAGAACCCAACAGCCATTCTAAGGGCTACAAGCACCTTTTTATTTTGGTCTCCTCCAGGCTGCTGGCTGGGACTTGTAGCGCAGCTACCGCCATCTTGGCTGCACACTGTACACAGTGACTGGTGGCAGAAGGGACAGCACGTGGTCCACACAGACCCAAAATAAATTGCCCAAAGTACTAATTTTTGCTGCGGCTGTACCTTGGCTTGCTGAGATCTGTAGTGCAGTCTATGGAATACGTTTTTCTGTCATTTCTATACACTACAGTCCAGTGAACAATTATGTAGTGTACTGTACAGTAGCATCAGTCTAGGGAATACGTTTTTCTCTCATTTCTATACACTACAGTCCAGTGAACAATTATGTAGTGTACTGTACAGTAGTGTCAGTCTAGGGAATACGTTTTTCTCTCATTTCTATACACTACAGTCCAGTGAACAATTATGTAGTGTACTGTACAGTAGCGTCAGTCTAGGGAATACGTTTTTCTCTCATTTCTATACACTACAGTCCAGTGAACAATTATGTAGTGTACTGTACAGTAGTGTCAGTCTAAGGAATATGTTTTTCTATCATTTGTATACACTACAGTCCAGTGAACAATTATGTAGTGTACTGTACAGTAGCGTCAGTCTAGGGAATACGTTTTTCTGTCATTTCTATACACTACAGTCCAGTGAACAATTATGTAGTGTACTGTACAGTAGCATCAGTCTAGGGAATACGTTTTTCTGTCATTTCTATACACTACAGTCCAGTGAACAATTATGTAGTGTGCTGTACAGTAGCGTCAGTCAATAAAATACGTATTTTCTTTCAGTTTTATGTACTACAGTCCAGTGAAAAATGTAGTGGTTTGCGGTAAAATAGCCGCCATTTAAAGACTACGTTTTTTTCTCATTTATATATACTACAGTCCAGTGAACAATTCTGTAGTGTGCTGTACAGCAGCGTCAGTGTATAAAATATGTATTTTCTCAGTTATATGTACTACAGTCCAGTTAAAAATGGAGTGGTTTGCGGTAAATTAGCCGCAGTCTAAAAATTCCTTTTTTTCTCTCAGTTATATATACTACAGTGCAGTGAACAATTCTGTCGTGTGCGGTATAGTAGCCGCACTCTAGTGTTGACACCAACAAGTGACCAAGTTAGTTGAGGTAGCAGGTGAAGCACATAAAATTTTACACTGATACAGCATGGCAGTGAACCCAGAGTGACCAAGTTACACTCAGGTAGCAGGTGAAGCACATAAAATTTTACACTGATACAGCATGGCCGTGACACCACCAATGCCTTGGTCAGACTGAGATTGCAGTCAAATGGCTGTAGGTGAGCCTCCCAAAAATTTGTTTTGGAGTGTCTGAAGTCGACCCTCCTAAAAAATTGCTTTGGAGTGTCTGTAGTTGACCCTCCTGTAAAATTGTTTTTGAGTGTCTGTAGTTGACGCTCCTAAAAAATTTATTGGAGAGAGTGCCTGTAGGTGGCCCTCCGTAAACATTGTTTGTAAAGAGCGCCAGTTGGCCCTCAGAAACATTGCCTGTTGGCTCAGCATTTGTGTGCGAAGAGGAGAAGGAGGAGGAGAGGAGAGGATACAAAAAGAATCTCCATGTTGAGCTGCTTTCCCCCGGTGGAGATTTGCATTCCGGTGAAATCCAGGCTTTATTCATTTCAATAATCGTCAGCCTGTTAGCGCTGTTAGCTGACAGGCGTGTACGCTTATCAGTGATGATGCCACCAGCTGCACTGAAGACCCGCTCTGACAACACGCTAGCCGCAGGGCAGGCCAGCACCTCCAAGGCGTACAGCGCCAGTTGTCGTGTCCAACTTTGCAACCCAGTAGTTGAATGGAGCAGAGTGATCATGCAGGACGTTGGTATGGTCAGCTAGGTACTCCCTCACCATCTTTCTGAACGGGTGACATAGTCTTGCTGGGGTGCCATAAAACTGGCAAAGGCCTTGGAGAGTGTTCCCCTGCCAGTGCTTGACAAGCTGCCTGCTCCCCTCCTCTCCCCCACTAGTTGGCCCACAGAACTACGTCCTCTGCCGCTAGCGGTTTCAGATGGGAAGGATAGTTTCAGCTTGTGCACCAGGGCCTGTTGATATTGATTCACTCTCATACTCCTCTCCTCTACAGGAATGAGAGTGGAAAAGTTCTGCTTGTACCGGGGGTCCAGGAGGGTGAACACCCAGTAATCGGTGTTGGCAAAAATGATAGGGTCACGGGAAAGGCAGCCTAACATGAAGTCAGCCATGTGCGCAAGAGTCCCAACACGCAAGAATTCCCTTTCCTCAATAGGCTGACTCTTCATTTCCTCCTCCTCCAACTCCTCCTCTTCAGCCCATACACGCTCAACAGATAAGAAGGAATGAGCATAGGTACCCTCTTCAGTCTCGCCAACAGTCTCCTTCTCTTTCTCCTCTTCCTCCTCATCCTCCTCCAATACGCGCTGAGAAACAGACCTGAGGGTGGTCTGGCTATCAAGCAACGTATCTTCTTCCCCCATCTCCTGTGACAAGCGCAAAGCCTCTGACTTCATGCTGAGCAGTGAGTTTTTCAGCAGACAAAGCAGTGGGATGGTGACGCTGATAATGGCGGCATCGCCACTGACCATCTGTGTTGACTCCTCAAAGTGGCTGAACACCTGACAGATATCAGACATCCACGTCCACTCCTCATTGTAGACTTGAGGAAGCTGACTAAACTGACTACCAGTTCTCGTGGAAGTTGTCATCTGGCAGTCTACAATCGCTCTGCGCTGCTGGTAAACCCTGGCTAACATGTGTAATGTGGAATTCCATTGTGTAGACACGTCGCACAACAGTCGGTGAGCTGTCAGTTGTAAGCGCCGTTGCACTGCCCTGAGAGTGGCAGCATCTGTGGTTGACTTGCGGAAATGCGCACAGATGCGTTGCACCTTGGTGAGCAAATCAGACATATTGGGGTAGGTCTTGAGGAACCGCTGAACCACAAGATTGAACACGTGGGCCAGGCAGGTTTTATATGCAGTGTTTATATGGGTTGTTGTTACTTTGGGAAATAGTATTGGTGTATAATGGCACATGTGTTAGTCTGCCGACTTGCAGAGCCGCCACCAGGTTACGCCCATTGTCACACACAACCATGCCTGGTTTGAGTTTCAGCAGCGCCAGCCAAAGAACGGTCTGCACCGTGATGCCCTGTAGCAGCTCTTGGGCGGTGTATCTCTTGTCACCTAAGCTCAGCAGTTTCAGCACCGCCTGTTGGTGCTTATCCATGGCAGTGCTGCTGCGCCTAGAGCTACCGACTGAAGGCGCCGTGCTCACAGATTGTATTTGAGAGTAGGAGGAGGAGGAGGAGGGGTTGGAGGAAGAGGCATAATAAGTCTGAGAAACCGTGACTGAGGTAGGCCCCGCAATCCTCGGTGTGGGCATTACATGATTGGCCCCAGGGTCAGACTCGGTCCCAGCCTCCACCAAGTTAACCCAATGTGCCGTCAGGGAGATATAGTGTCCCTGCCCGCCAGCACTTATCCACGTGTCCGTGGTTAGGTGGACCTTCTCAGTAACCACGTTGGTCAGGGCACGGATGATGTTCTCTGACACGTGCTGGTGTAGGGTTGGGACAGCACATCGTGAAAAATAGTGGTGGCTGGGGACAAAGTACCGAGGGACAGCCACCGCCATCAGGTTGCGGAAAGCCTCAATCTATACCAGTCTATAGCGCAGCATCTCCAGGGTCAGCAGTTTGAAAATGTGGACGTTTAGGGCTTGTGCATGTGGGTGGGTGGAATTGTATTCGCGTTTGCGCTTGCGCTCCAATGTCTGATGCAAAGACAGCTAAACGCTGCGCTGGGATACATTGGTGTAGGGTGTGGAGGATCGTGGAGGTGAAGGGGTGGTTGTAGGGCGGCCGGGGTCCTGGGCGGGGGGGTTGACTCGCAAAGCCAGCATGTGACACAGGGGAAGGAGCAGTGGTGTGATCCGCAGGAGGTGAACGGCCTTGGTTCCATTGAGTCGTGTGCCTGCGCATGCTGGTAGTGGTTAGGCTGGTAGTGGTGCCTCCCCTGCTGATCCTGGTGTGGCACAAGTTGCACACCACGGTCCGTCGGTCATCCTCACTTTCTTTAAAGAACCTCCAGACTTGCGAACATCTAGGCCTTGGCACGGGAGCTTCACTCCGTGAAACAGTTGCTGATCTACTTGCTTTGGCCCTGCTTCTCCCTCTGGCCACCCCACTGCCTCTTCCAACCTGTTCTGGTGCTGCACTTGCCTCCCCCTCAGAAGCACTGTCTTGACGGGCCAGTCACCTCATCATCCACCTGCTCTTCCTCCGATTCCTCACTCTGCTCCCCCCTGGGACTTACTGCCCTGACAACAACGTCAATGTCTGACAACCGTGTCTCATCATCATCCGACACACTCTCATCACCCACAGACTGCGAAAGTTCTAAATTTTGGGCATCGGGACAGACCAACTGCTCGGGTTGCTGTTCTGTTGAGCAGTGGTTTGTGTCTCTGGGTAGGGTCCTGAAAAGACTTCCTGTGAGTATGCCAGATCTGAATCCATATTTTCCATGGGGGGGCAGGCTGGGGGGAAGGAGGTTGAGCTGGAGGAGCCAGAGGTCTACTCCCTTGGCTAAAGTGGGTGGACTGTGTGGAAGACTGGGTGGTGGATAAATTACTGGACACATTATCCGCTATCCACGTCATCACCTGTTTGCACTGTTGTGGTGTTAATAGTGGTGTACCACATGACCTTGTAAGTTGCGAGATGAAGCTAAGGAGCGAAACTCTGCGGCATTCCACTGCTCCCTCATCAGTAGGTACTGTGTCACCCTGCCCAGGACCACGGCCTCTGCCCCCCTACATCACTTGGACGCCCACGTCCTCGACCCTTAGCCCTTAGGTTCAACATTTTGTGTAATCACTAAACTGTCGAATTAATATCTGAGGCCAAAAACGTATTCTCTAGACTGCGGATAGTGTACCACACACCACAGAATTTTTCACTGGACTGTATTAAATGTATCTGAGAGAAAAAATGTATTCTCTAGACTGCCGCTAGTGTAACGCACACCACACAATTTTTTACTGCACTGTAGGATATATGAATGAGAGAAAAAATGTATATTTTCTAGACTCCGGCTAGTGTGCAGAACAAAAAAAAAGGTGCTTGTAGCCCTTAGAAGGGCTGTTGGGTTCTTTGTGGGTGATTCCTGCCTAACCAACATCTAAATTGAGGCCCTAACACTCTCCCTGACAGACAGCAACTCTATCCCTAATATCATGCAACAGCCAGGAGGAGCCAAAAAAAGGTGCTTGTAGCCCTTAGAAGGGCTGTTGGGTTCTTTGTGGGTGATTCCTGCCTAACCAAAATCTAAATTGAGGCCCTAACACTCTCCCTGACAGACAGCAGCTCTATCCCTAATCTCATGCAGGCGGTGTTTGACGTTCACCGCCATTCCGTGTCAGGGTAAAATTTTAGGTGCTTCACCTGCTACCTCAGTCTCACTTGGTCACTCTGGGTTCACCGCCATGTTGTGTCAGGGTAAATTTTTGGGTGGTTCACCTGCTACCTCAATCTAACTTGGTCACCAAGCTGTCACCACACTGTGTCAGGCTTATGCCTGCGTCATGGGGCGGGGGATAGGACAGCAGTGCCAGCATGGGCAGTGGTGTCACCCGTAGGTGTGGGTGCTTTACTAACATGTGATGGGCATGTGCCTTGCCCATCTTGGTCTGGGTCAGCACAATTGTCTTGAGGGTCACCACCAGGCTGTTGCCCAGAATTTGGCATAATGGTACGATTAGGCAGCCTCAGAGGCATCCATGCATGCTGCCCCTGCTGTTTCCTGTCCATTTCCGTGGTGTTTCCATCATTTTCTGAGGTTTCCAGGTTTTCACGCAACCTTCCCTGTGCAGAGCCTTGGTCCCCTGCAAAAAATGCTCGAGTCTCCCATTGACTTCAATGGGGTTCATTATTCGAAATGAGCACCCGAGCATCGGGAAAAATTCGACTCGAATAACGAGCACCCGAGCATTTTAGTGCTCGCTCATCTCTAAACTTCACCAAATTTGTTTAAAAAATATACTAAATATAAAAATGTTGTTTAAACAGTATAGTAGGTCACTATCTGATGACACATTTCCTTTAAAATCCCTTAATGTAACTCTATTTTGTAATAAAACGGGTTGTCCCACAAAAAATATTCTATAGTTTTCAAACCAGCACCTGAATCTGAATACTTTGTAATTGCATGTAATTAAAAAGTTGGTATAGTCACTGAGTTATTCAATAAAATGTATCTGTATACCGTCACCTGCAGTTTGTTCTTTTTCTAATTTCTTTCTCCTGCTCACTGAGATTGCAGCATATGCTCAGTTTCATCCTTCAACTGCCTCCTGAGCTGTGATAGGTAGATGTGAGACACGCTTCTGAGATGTGATAGTCAAAGCTGAGACACGCCCCCTTAGCTGCAGTGGAAAATACACTCCCTTTGAGCTGTTAACTTGACATAAATCTAGCAGAGCAATGAATGGGAAGATCTCTGGATCCATGTGAGGTACAGGGCTGGTTCTAGTTTTGTTAGAAAGAGATTGTAATGTGATATATGATGTCTTATTTTAATTTTTCACATTAGTCATGGGATAACCCCTTTAATGTAATTCAGTTTTTCTGTGCACTTTCCTTGCTGCCATGACATGGAGCAGCACCCTCATGAATGAAGGTCAAACACACCTGGATATGAAGTTGATGCTGGAAACATGTACTGCATATTAAAGGATAAAAGGCCACTAGCCGGTAGCACTAGTTGTTGAATTCTCATCTGTTCTATAGATGTGTCTGTTTCATGAAGAGATGCTTCTATTACTATAAGTAACATGCTAGTGTTTATATTATTTCTGTACTTTAGATTATTATTAGAGATGAGCGAGTAGTGTTCGATCGAGCCGGTATTCGATCGAATACTACGCTATTCGGCATACTCGATTTCAATCGAGTATAACGGCGATGGCGCACTTAGAATTCGTTTCCCCTCCCACCTTCCCTGGCGCTCTTTTTCCACCAATCAACATGCAGGGGGGGTATGACAGGCACGCTGAGCACGCTGGCAGCGCGAAAACAGCGTCTACATGGATTGGCTGGAAAAACCATGTGACCTCGAATATTAAAAACTCAGCTCTTCCTGCTCGTACGCATATGCTGCGTGAACTTAGTCAGGGACAGAGGCTGGAGAAGGGACAGACAGGTTTTAGCAGTTGGACAGGCAGGAGCGTGATTAAAAGCCCTTATCAGGGCTACTATAGTGCACTACAGTGATAGCTTTACTACAAGATACACTTTACAGAGAACGGCTGCCGTATTCAGGGATAGCTGCTGGAGTAGGGACAGAGAGAGGCATTAGTGGTGTATTAGGTGCTCTGCTACATACCAAACTATATTTGGCACTACTGTTCAGCGTTCTTTTTGGCTGAAAAACCCTGTTATATAACTAGTGTGTATATGCACCATCTGATCTGGCAGTATACGGCTGTGAATTTTATTTTATTTTTTTAAATACAGTTTATTTGGCTCTAGTGTTCTGGGTTCTGTGTGCCTGCAATACCCTTTTTGTATACCAGGTGTAAATACCCACCGTCTGTACAGTTAGTACACGGCTGTGTACCTTGAAATATACAATATCTAGGCCTTTTAATTGGCCACTATACTGTGCGTTCTCTTGCTAAATTATTTCACATACCTGGTGTAAATATCCACCGTCTGTTCAGTTAGTACACGGCTGTGTACCTTGAAATATACAATATCTAGGCCTTTTAATTGGCCACTGTACTGTGCGTTCTCTTGCTAAATTATTTCACATACCTGGTGTAAATACCCACCGTCTGTTCAGTTAGTACACGGCTGTGTACCTTGAAATATACAATATCTAGGCCTTTTAATTGGCCACTGTACTGTGCGTTCTCTTGCTAAATTATTTCACATACCTGGTGTAAATACCCACCGTCTGTTCAGTTAGTACACGGCTGTGTACCTTGAAATATACAATATCTAGGCCATTTAATTGGCCACTGTACTGTGCGTTCTCTTGCTAAATTATTTCACATACCTGGTGTAAATACCCACCGTCTGTACAGTTAGTACACGGCAGTGTACCTTGAAATATACAATATCTAGGCCTTTTAATTTGCCACTATACTGTGCGTTCTCTTGCTAAATTATTTTAAAAACCTGGTGTAAATACCCACCGTCTGAGCAGTTAGTACACGGCTGTGTACCTTGAAATATAAAATATCTAGGCCTTTTAATTGGCCACTATACTGTGCGTTCTCTTGCTAAATTATTTCACATACCTGGTGTAAATACCCACCGTCTGTTCAGTTAGTACACGGCTGTGTACCTTGAAATATACAATATCTAGGCCTTTTAATTGGCCACTGTACTGTGCGTTCTCTTGCTAAATTATTTCACATACCTGGTGTCAATACCCACCGTCTGTTCAGTTAGTACACGGCTGTGTACCTTGAAATATACAATATCTAGGCCATTTAATTGGCCACTGTACTGTGCGTTCTCTTGCTAAATTATTTCACATACCTGGTGTAAATACCCACCGTCTGTACAGTTAGTACACGGCAGTGTACCTTGAAATATACAATATCTAGGCCTTTTAATTGGCCACTGTACTGTGCGTTCTCTTGCTAAATTATTTCACATACCTGGTGTAAATACCCACCGTCTGTTCAGTTAGTACACGGCTGTGTACCTTGAAATATACAATATCTAGGCCATTTAATTGGCCACTGTACTGTGCGTTCTCTTGCTAAATTATTTCACATACCTGGTGTAAATACCCACCGTCTGTACAGTTAGTACACGGCAGTGTACCTTGAAATATACAATATCTAGGCCTTTTAATTTGCCACTATACTGTGCGTTCTCTTGCTAAATTATTTTAAAAACCTGGTGTAAATACCCACCGTCTGAGCAGTTAGTACACGGCTGTGTACCTTGAAATATACAATATCTAGGCCTTTTAATTGGCCACTGTACTGTGCGTTCTCTTGCTAAATTATTTCACATACCTGGTGTAAATACCCACCGTCTGTTCAGTTAGTACACGGCTGTGTACCTTGAAATATACAATATCTAGGCCTTTTAATTGGCCACTGTACTGTGCGTTCTCTTGCTAAATTATTTCACATACCTGGTGTAAATACCCACCGTCTGTTCAGTTAGTACACGGCTGTGTACCTTGAAATATACAATATCTAGGCCTTTTAATTGGCCACTGTACTGTGCGTTCTCTTGCTAAATTATTTCACATACCTGGTGTAAATACCCACCGTCTGAGCAGTTAGTACACGGCTGTGTACCTTGAAATATACAATATCTAGGCTTTTTAATTGGCCACTATACTGTGCGTTCTCTTGCTAAATTATTTCACATACCTAATTATATACCCAAATATTGTATTTGCAACCAAAAATAAATAAAATGCGGAGGGGGGCTAGCGGAATCGGACGTGGACGAGGACGGGGGCGCGGAAATGCTGTTGGTGGCCTTGTTGAAGCCAGTGGGGATACAATGCGTGCTGGTGAGGGTCAGCCAGGATCCCACTCATCCAGAATCCCTGCCTTTATGGGACAGTTAAGCAGGGGGCGAGTTACACCGCTGTTGAGGCCTGAGCAGGTTGAACAGGTGGTGCAATGGATAGCCGATAGCGCTTCCACACAGTTGTCCACCAGCCAGTCATCCACACAGTCTCACTCTGACCCTCCTTCCTCCACACCTGGCCAACAGAGTCATCCCACCCTTGACCCCTCCCAGGAGCTCTTTTCGGGTCCTTTTTCAGATGTGCCGGAAGAATCCCAGGAGCTAGCAGAGGAATTTGTTTGTAGTGATGCCCAAACACTTGAGTTTTCGCCATCTCCTGCTGATGTGGACCCTGAACCAGCATCTGTTATCATGAGCGATGATGATGATGAGACGCAGTTGCCATCAAGGGAGGCTGTTGGAATGTCCAGTGGGCAGGAGGAGGAGCAGAGTGAGGAAGAGGAGGTGGTGGATGACGAAATGACCGACCCCACTTGGCCAGGGGTGATGTCCAGCGGGGAAAGCAGTGGAGAGGTGGTGGTCTGCGCAGCACCGAAAAAGGCAGCAAGAGGCAGAGGGATGTCCAGAGGCAGAGGGATGTCCACAGGCAGAGGGATGTCCAGAGGCAGAGGACAGTCCAGACAGAGTAGTGAGGCCACAGCCAGCACGGCCGAAGCTGTTCCCGGCAGCGGGCAGTCGCGCGAAGCTCCCCCATCGAGGCCTCGTACTTCTGTGGTGTGGAGATTTTTTAATGTTTGTGCGGATGACAAACTGAGCGCGGTTTGCACACTCTGCCACTCAAAACTGAGTAGGGGCTCTGAGAAGAGCAATCTGACCACCTCAGGCATGCGGCGTCACTTGGAAGTCAATCACTGGGCTGAGTGGGAGAGAGCAAACGCAATACAACCTGCGCCCGGTCCTGCTGCCACTGCCTCTTCCCCTTTGTTGTGTGCTGCCACTGCGGTCCAGACCTCCAGCCAGGACACCTCCACATCTGCCTCTGCCTCGGCTACTTTGGGGCCTTCTCCTTCAGCCTCCCCTTCCCCCGCCTCTTCGCCTGCACCTTCACACTCCTCGTCCCATCAACTGTCCATCTCGCAGGCGTTCGACCGCAGGCGGAAGTACGCCTCGAGTCACCCCCAAGCCCAAGCCTTAAACTGCCACATCTCCAAACTGCTGGCCCTGGAGATGTTGCCGTTTAGGCTTGTGGAGACGCAGGCCTTCCGCGACCTGATGGCGGCTGCCGCACCTCGCTATTCCGTCCCCAGCCGCCACTACTTTTCCCGGAGTGCCGTCCCCGCCCTGCACCAGCACGTGTCGCGTAACATCAGGCGGGCCCTGAGGTACGCAGTCAGCGCAAAGGTCCACTTGACCACCGACTCGTGGACAAGCGCTTGCGGCCAGGGACGCTACATCTCTTTGACGGCACACTGGGTGAATGTAGTGGAAGCGGGGACGGGGTCGCAAACAGATACGGCCTACCTACCACCCCCGGCCAAGATTGCCAGCATGGGTTCTGATAAACCCCCCTCTACCTCCTCCTCCTCCTCCTCCTCCTCTGCCTTAACATCGCCCTCAGCCGCTAGCTGGAAGCGTTGCAGCACTGGCGCGGGGAGACGTCAGCAGGCGGTGCTTAAGCTCATCAGCTTGGGCGACAGGAAGCACAGCGCCCCAGAGGTGAGGGACGCCATATTGCAGCAGACGGAGATGTGGCTGTCGCCGCTGCAGCTAGGACCAGGCATGGTCGTGTGCGATAACGGCCGTAACCTGGTGGCGGCTCTGGAGCTTGCCGAACTCAATCACGTACCATGCCTGGCCCACGTTTTTAATCTGGTAGTCCAAAAATTTCTAAAGACTTACCCCAACCTGGCAGAGCTACTGGTGAAAGTGCGGCGCTTGTGCGCTCACTTTCGGAAGTCAACTGTAGCTGCTGCTAGCTTAAAAAAACTCCAGCAACGCCTCCATTTGCCTGAACATCGGCTGTTGTGCGACCTGCCGACTCGCTGGAATTCCACCTATTCCATGTTGGCCAGGGTGTGTGAGCAGCAGAGAGCATTGATGGAGTACCAGATTATGAATCCACGCGTGCCTCCAACTCAGCTCCCTCAGTTTGCCAACCACGAGTGGCCATGGATGGCAGACATATGCGATGTACTGCGTATCTTTGAGGAGTCCACCAAGAAGGTCAGCAGCGAGGACGCTATAGTGAGCGTAACCATCCCGCTCCTATGCGTCCTTAAAGAATCGCTCATCGCAATAAGGGAGAACGCATTGCACGCAGAGGAGACGGGGGTAGGAGGAGACGCAACGGAGCTACACAGTCAGACCACACTTTTGTCTGCTTCACGGTGGCAGTTGCAGGAGGAAGAGGATGAGGAGGAGGACGACGTGGAGGTGGCTGTGGAAGAGGAGGAGGATGCTGGCGGCGAGGGTAGCAGTCAGGCTGTGTGCGTCCCATTGGTTCAGCGCGGATGGGGAGGAGAGGAGGCGGAAGAGGAAGAGGAGGAAATGGCAAGTGATCCTTCTGGTGGGGGCAGTGACGTCATGCCTATTCAGAGTCTGGCACACATGGCTGACTTCATGCTGGGCTGCTTTTCCCGGGACACACGTGTTGTCCGGATAGTGGAGAACAAACTGTACTGGGTCTTCGCACTCCTGGACCCCCAGTATAAAGATAACGTCTCCTCTTTTATTCCGGTAGAGGAGAGGACAAATCGATTGCTGGAATACCAGAGGGAACTCGTGCAGAACATGATGGAGATTTTCCCACCCACCATCGCTGGCGGCAGAGAGGAGAGGGTCTCCCAGAGTCCCACAACATCTATCAGGCCCACAGCCACCAGGGGAACACTCTCCAAGGTGTGGGACACGTTCATGGCACCCCCTCGTGCAACTTCCATCACTGCGGGGCCTGCTATCAGCAGGAGGGACAAGTATCGGCGGATGTTGCGGGAGTACCTGGCAGACCGTACCCCTGTCCTCCCCGATCCCTCGGCGTCCTACACTTACTGGGTCTCCAAGTTGGACACGTGGCTGGAACTGTCCCTGTACGCCTTGGAGGTGCTTGCCTGCCCTGCCGCCAGCGTGCTATCAGAAAGGGTGTTCAGCGCAGCCGGGGGCATTATAACCAATAAGCGCAGCCGCCTGTCAACCGACAGTGCGGACAGGCTGACGCTAATCAAAATGAACAGCAAGTGGATTGACCCGGACTTTGCTTCTCCAACCGTGGAAAGCAGCCAAAAGTGAAGTGCCATCTGTATGAAGTGCCATTTCCTCCTCCACCTCCTCCTCCTTAACCGCCGTAGAATTGCTCCGTAAATAAGAAAAATTTATATATTTATGGCTCACCTCTTGGGCCTCCACAAAATGTTTAAGAGGTCTCACCTCTTGGGCCTCCACATAATTTTTAACAGGTCTCACCTCTTGGGCCTCCACATAATTTTTAAGAGGTCTCACCTCTTGGGCCTCCACAAAATCTTTAAGAGGTCTCACCTCTTGGGCCTGCACAAAATCTTTAAGAGGTCTCACCTCTTGGGCCTGCACAAAATCTTTAAGAGGTCTCACCTCTTGGGCCTCCACAAAATCTTTAAGAGGTCTCACCTCTTGGGCCTCCACAAAATGTTTAAGAGGTGTCACCTCTTGGGCCTCCACATAATTTTTAACAGGTCTCACCTCTTGGGCCTCCACATAATTTTTAAGAGGTCTCACCTCTTGGGCCTCCACAATATCTTTAAGAGGTCTCACCTCTTGGGCCTCCACAAAATCTTTAAGAGGTCTCACCTCTTGGGCCTCCACAAAATCTTTAAGAGGTCTCACCTCTTGGGCCTCCACAAAATCTTTAAGAGGTCTCACCTCTTGGGCCTCCACAAAATCTTTAAGAGGTCTCACCTCTTGGGCCTCCACATAATTTTAAGAGGTGTCACCTCTTGGGCCTCCACAAAATCTTTAGGAGGTCTCACCTCTTGGGCCTCCACATAATTTTTAAGAGGTGTCACCTCTTGGGCCTCCACAAAATCTTTAAGAGGTCTCACCTCTTGGGCCTCCACATAATTTTAACCCGTCTCACCTCTTGGGCCTCCACATAATTTTTAACAGGTCTCACCTCTTGGGGCCTGCACAAAATCTTTAAGAGGTCTCACCTCTTGGGCCTCCACAAAATCTTTAAGAGGTCTCACCTCTTGGGCCTCCACATAATTTTTAAGAGGTCTCACCTCTTGGGCCTCCACAAAATGTTTAAGAGGTGTCACCTCTTGGGCCTCCACATAATTTTTAACAGGTCTCACCTCTTGGGCCTCCACATAATTTTTAAGAGGTCTCACCTCTTGGGCCTCCACAAAATCTTTAAGAGGTCTCACCTCTTGGGCCTCCACATAATTTTTAAGAGGTCTCACCTCTTGGGCCTCCACAAAATCTTTAAGAGGTCTCACCTCTTGGGCCTGCACAAAATCTTTAAGAGGTCTCACCTCTTGGGCCTGCACAAAATCTTTAAGAGGTCTCACCTCTTGGGCCTCCACAAAATCTTTAAGAGGTCTCACCTCTTGGGCCTCCACATAATTTTTAAGAGGTCTCACCTCTTGGGCCTCCACAAAATGTTTAAGAGGTCTCACCTCTTGGGCCTCCACATAATTTTTAACAGGTCTCACCTCTTGGGCCTCCACATAATTTTTAAGAGGTCTCAGCTCTTGGGCCTCCACATAATTTTTAAGAGGTCTCACCTCTTTAGCCTCCACACAATTTTTAAGACGTCTCACCTCTTGGGCCTCCACAAAATTTTCCATGAGCCTCTGGCCAGCCCACGGCCTCTTCCTGCCTTTTGCGGTCCTACGCATCCCTCAACATCCCCACTGCTTTACCTGCTAGACATGACACTGGGCCAGGTCGGGTCACTAACATCTCTAGCGCCAACAATTTGGGCATTTTAAGGCTTCTGCATGTGTTTGAGGTTGTTTTTACATTTTAAAGAAGACATGTCTGACCACATTTCACACACACACACAATGACAATTAGGGGTGGGGTCTATTTGCTTTCCCCCTTGCCTATGCCATCTGTGGTTGTCATAGGCAACGTGATTTTAAGGGGTGCAGAATTTCATCTTATTTTTTGTCTAGTTTGGCTTGGGGTCCATGGAAATGTAGAGGAAAGAAGGTTTCCTTGTATGGTCTCACTTTACAGAGAGGTTACATTGTCTTTGGAGTGTATTGTTGAGAGGCTGTGATAGTGGCGTAATAGTGCGACTTGGGCGCGTTATATGCACCCAGACATGCTTCCCCTGCTGTCCCAGTTGCATTCCAGCAGTGTTGGCATCCTTTTCTGAGGTTTCAGGGTGGACTTGGTGACCTCCAAGTGGTCGAATTGAGATTTCCAAGTGGCAAGCATTTTTTCCCCATAGACTTTAATGGGATTCGATATTCGGTCGAATAGTCGAATTTCGCGGTCTATTCGAATCGAATTTCGAACTTTCGAATATTTCACTACTCGCTCATCTCTAATTATTATACAATATTTCTCAGCCGGCGTATAGATGGGTGCTGTAATCACAATTGTAATAACATGAGATACCACACTGGAAGAAAAACTCTGACCTGAGACAGCAGATGTGACTCTCGGATCAATAATAATATATTCCTAGCTAATTTCCTTTTATCAAAATAAGACTGCAGGTATTGATTTCAGCAGATCTAACATTTAATTCCTTGTTCTGTTAGTCTCTATGTAAATAGGTTTATTGTTAGTGGATAAACACTTCACGTCTGAGTCATAGTCACATCTATTTTTCTATGTTATATACAGAATTATTACTCTTTCAGTTTTGTGTTTGAGCATGGTCTAACTGAATACACCTTAAAGGGGCTGCCAGGAATTCAAAACATGCCTGCTACAAGAAACAGTGCCACACCTGCCCATAGGTGGATTCAAAAAAGCCCATGGCAACCAAGGCAATCAGATTATAGCTTTCTTCAAGATGCTAAAACAATGGTTTGATCGGTTTCCATTTGCATCATTGTTGGTCTCTGTCTTCCCTAGTTTTCTTTTCCTTTAGGAGGATTGAGGAAAATCCATGTCATGTTATAAGTCTTGTTAGGAAAATGTGTTACTGGGAGTGTGCCAATCCTTGCCCACATGGAGCATGCGCTATATTTCCAATAGTACTCCCTTCATGTTAAAGAATATCATGTGGTGGTCAGACCTGCTGTTCTTTTCTACCACTTTCCTAATCAGAACAGTGACAGAAAAGGGAGATTTCAGGAATTAACATATTTTTGGACTATTAGACTCACTTTTTCTCTTCGATCTCCATCTTCTGGTGCATCTAATAGTCCAAATGCTGGCATTATTATCAGGAGACTCTGAGCTCCGTTACTGATTGACTGGTCCTGGCAGGGCAGTTGTGAAGACACAGCTCACTGAATGGTCATATCTTACACACATGGGGGGAGATTTATCAAAACGGGTGTAATGGAAAACTGGCTTGGTAACCCATAGCAACCAATCAGATTCAAGCTTTAATTTTTCAGAGCTCCTTTGGAAAATGAATACTGATTGGTTGCTATGGGCTACTAAGCCAGTTTTCAGTTCAGGGAGAACATAATACACACTCTGGTATACACAGCAGATTAAATGTGTGCAGTGTCTGCCCTTCCAGGACCTCTGTAGCCATCCCCCTCTCATTCCCTGCATGCTGGGCATGAGACACATGCATGGCAGCAACTCCAAAATCTTACTACTGCTTCTGACTGGGTAAGCTTAGACAGCAAAGCTATCTCTAATGATGACAGATCTCTGTGGCTGGCATAGTTAGGGGGCACTATGGCGAAAAACTGGTGCTGGCAATATGATAGAACATGGGGATCAGCGGCTGGCATTGTCAGGGGACACTATGGTACCAATCTGATGGGGAACTGTGGCTGGCAATATGATGGGGCAATGTGGATGGCATAGACATGGGGAACTGTGGGTGGCATAGTAATTGGGCACTATGATGAAACACCATGGCTGGCAATATGATGGGGCACTGTGCCTGGTATAGTCATGGGGAACTGTGGCTGACCATATGATGGTGCACTTTGGCTGACATAGTCAGGGGCCACGGTGGCTGGAATTATAAGGTACTGTGGCTGGCATAGTAAGGGGGCACCGACAAAACTAGCTAGTCAAGATGCATTATGGCTGCTAATGTGGTAAGGCACTGTGTAAAAGCAATTTTATGAGGCCTTGGCTTTTATACTGTGTCTGTACTGTATAAACTGTATATCACTGAAAGGTTATATACAGTTAAGATTGTATTTTCTATTTTTATACTTCTAATTGTGGATGTATCTTGTTGTCCATTACGTCTTTTAGTCTGAATATATGGTAAATATATTTGAGCTGAGCACACATCCTTGGATGAGCGCCGTAGCCTCTTTGTACTATACCAAGTATAGCGCCATGCATTGTGTAGTGGCCGTGCATGGTATTGCAGCTCCTGAAGAGGACTGAGGTGCACAAAGGTTATGTGACCAATTGTTGTGATGTCATAAGCTCTACAAACAGCGGGCATTGCACCCCCCAACAATCTGATATTGATGACCTATTATGAGGATGATAGGCGATTTATAGTCATTTCCACTTTTCCACAAATGTCAGAAAAAGTAGGGCTTCCTATTTTCAAATGTATTTTATTAAGCCAGAATAAAACCACAGTTGTCAAATATAGCACAGTGATGAAGCAAATGTAACGATATAAAGATCCCATTAAAATTCATATAGATTTAATTAAAAAGGGAAGAGTAAAGTGCAGCTCCGAAAGTTACTGAAAAATACTTGATAGTGTCTCTAAATAATTCAATGACTACATTTGTATATTTGCACCTTGCCAGAATGTATTCACAGGTAAAGAGATGTGCTGCAGGAGGATGGATAGGTGTCTGGGGGTTGTTCTGTGACATATAACTTTGTGTGATAACATTCTTGCAATTCTTTTTTTTTTTCACTTTTTTTCTGTTAAACCTATCCGAGGTTTTTTTTTAAAGAGAATGTCCTTGGTAAAACTGGTAAAACATATGCTCCTTGTTATGTCCAGTGCAGGGTCTGGGGTTGCTTAATGCTTTGAAGATTCTCTCTATGGTGTGGACCTCATGTCCTAGATATGAAACATACGGTATAGTCTGAAACATACGGTAAAGTTCTGGTAGTGTCATGGATTTCAAGGTGGAGATACACAGCTGAGATAGTTAGATCTCACATGATAACTGACATAGATGTAGACCTAAAGCAGTGGTTCTAAACTCCAGTCCTCAGGACCCACCTGTCGGTCATGTTTTCAGGATTTCCTTAGTATAGAGCAGCTGATATAATTAGTGTCCATCCGTCAGGACTTACCACAGGTACTCATTCTGTGAGATATTCCCAAATCCTGACTGGCAGGTGGGTCCTGAGGACTGGAGTTGAGAACCACGTACCTAAAGGGAATGTGTCACCAGCAAATTCATTGTTAAACCAGGCACATCGCCTTGTAGGACTAGCTCAGCTGAATGTACTGATGCCTTTCATTTAGCAATCCATTGCTTCATTCTGGAGAAAAGTACTTTTAATCAATTGAGCAAATAAGAGCACCAAAGGTGAGCCCAAGTCTGTGCACCATTTATCCTCCTGCTTTCTCTACCAACCGTTCTTTCCTTCTTGATTGGTGGGCCAGGTTCCTCCATAGTCATGTTACCTGGACCTCTCAATTAAGAATGAGAGAGGGGAACTGGCAGAGGAAGCAGGAAGAGCAGGGGTGCACAAAGTTGCCTGGGCCCACCCTCAGTGTACTTGACTGCTCATTTGCATATAGATTAAGTTACATTTTTTTCTCCAGAATGAAGCAACAGATCACTAAATGAAGTGGTGACATTACATCCAGCTGAGCTAGCATACAAGGCAGTGTTCCTGGTTTAATAGTGAATTTCCTGGTGACACATTCCTTTTAATATACCTTACACATTTCTATAGCAGTCTCAGGCTCTAATGAAGTGACCAGTACTATAACACATAAGTCAGAGTATATGTACAGCTCAATGGAGATAGATAGGATTCCCCCTTGAGTAAGTGCAGATTCGTTTTTTCTTACATGTAACAATTCATTTTCACCAAGCTTTTGTTCATCAGGTTGAGTCCTGGAGAAAAAAAAGCATTATTATTATTATTATTATCCGAGAGCGCAGGTACTTTCTTTTTGTTAGTGTGGGAGCGCGCCACTGGCCGGGGCGCGTCCCAACCAACAGCCGGCACAGATTCCAGCCCATAATCACCTCATGAGAAGTGACCGGAGGAACAGAACCCCACGGTTGTACAGTACAAAGGTATTAGTGATTTAATGCTTAGTTGAATGTATATTTGGTATGTGGGCAAGTTTTAGGCACCCAGTGGTGGAAGAGAGGTAGGAATTCTAGCGTGATACCGACTTCGTTATTATTTACGTCTTTTATTTTTGCAGCAGCGTTTGTGTGGTGCTGCTGTGGTATCGCAGCTTATCCAGCATTGGAATAGGGATATCAGCGCCGAGGGATTTACTTTATTGATTATTATTATTACTATATTATACATGCCATATCACTCTTAAAGGGCAAGTACTTAAAAAGAAATATATCCTGATGGTTCCTGGTATATATGAAGATATTGGTATACTGGTACATAAGGAAAGCCTGCCCAATCACGAACAATGCTGTAAGACATTTGCTTTATCTGAGCTTGAAGAACCGGCCGCTGCCATCTTGATTGAAGATCTAGCGCGATATCTCACGTTGCCCGTGATGACATCATCACGTCAGCCAGCGTGGTGACGTCATACGTCACCGTACATGGGATTTCGTGTGAAAACTTCAATCAAGAAAGTGGCTAGCTCTTTATGCGCAAATGGATGAGGTAAGTATGATTTTTTTAATTTTTTACTACAATTGAGGGGAAATCTATTTGCTACCATGAAATATGAAGAAATTTGATTTTGTGGCAAATTGAATTTTCCCTGAAATTTGGATCAAATTCCACTTCCAAATTCCAGTTCGATTAGCTCAAACCTAATCAGCAGTCACCAGCACTCCAGCTGTGTTGCAACTACGGTTCCCAGCATGCACCCTTGCTCAGCTGTAGTCCAAACTTCCATAGAAATGAATGGAGCATGCTGGGATTTGTAATTTCCCAACAGCTGAAGCGTCGGAGGTTGTAACACATGTGGACATTGCCACAGATTTATCGCAGATTTTTTTGAGGAAATATAGCAAAATCTACAGAGGAAATTCTACGGCATGCAGCCATACCAGGTACAACAGTGTGTTCCCATGGATATTGACAGAAAAATTATAGTATGCTCAATATAGAAATCTATTCCATATCCATACATCAAAATGGAAAATGTGAAAACCTTCTTCTACTAATTTTTGTTGTTCATGTTGATTCAGATGATTTCACATATTATCCATTATCTATAAATAAATGAGTAGAGCAAAGAACCTGATTTATCTAGTAAGGGTCATAATTAGGCTGATCCAGGCATACAGGGTCATAGTGGGGGAAATTCATGATTCCTCCTACAACTGTTTTTGGTGTAAAAAAGTTGCAAATGGATTTGCAGTTTCAATACCATTGCAACTTTTCTAGTCATAATTGGCATTTTATGCTGGCCTTGTTAGTTTTACAAAAGGGGATATGGCGAGGATGGAGTGCTTTGCAGGACCATAGGCCCTGTCACATTCATGATTATTTACGCTAAAACAGTAAGGGCTCATGCACACGAACGTATTTTCTTTCTGTGTCCGTTCTGTTTTTTTCCGGATCGTATGTGGAAGCATTTATTTCAATGGGTACGCAAGAAAAACCGAAGTTACTCCGTGTGCATTTTGTTTTTGTACGTCCGTTTCTCAAGGGGATAGAACATGTCCTATTATTGTCTGAACTACGGACAAGGATAGTACTGTTCTATTAGAGGCCAGCTGTTCCGTTCTACAAAATAAGGAATGCACACGGGCGAAATCCGTATTTTTTGCAGATCCGTGTTTTGCGGACTGCAAAATACATACGTTCATGTGCATGAGCCCTAACTGAAATCTATGGCAGGTCAGATACTCCAGATACTGGGATGTAATTCATGACGAGGTCTGTACTTCATCATAAATTACATGCCCCCTCCAGCAGCACAGGCCCCATCAAGACCGGCATAGCAGACGCTGGTCTAGATGAATCAGGGCCTATGTTTTAATGATTAAATTCTACACTATATTGATAGGTTGAATCCTATATGACACTGTGTACACCTTAAATGTACTATAAACTCTTTGCTTTAATCATGAAAATTAATTTTTGCCTATTCTGATCAGAGCTCTGTAGAAACATATTAGCTTATTTAACCTAAAAAAGGCTTTGTTTCCATGGGGTTTTCAGGAACCAACTTATCCATAGGCTAGGTCATCACTGTTGGGTTGGTGGGGGTCTGACACTCGACACCTCCATCTACACATCAGCTGTTAGCAGCAGTCACAGGTTCCAGAAGCCAGAACACCACAGCTGCATACATTGTGTAGTGGTCCTTCTTAGCTACTGCAGTCAGTTCTCCTATCCAAGTGAACAGGAGGTCAGCCACCGCTAACAGCTGATCTGTGGGAGTGCCACCAGGTGTCGGACCCATACCAATCTCATATTGATGATTGTTCTGTAAATTATTTACATTAAAGAAGAACTCCAGCAAAAAATGTTATTCTCAGAACTTTAAGAAAGGTGCATGATGTATTCTGTAGTGAAGGAAATCTTCTTACCAGTGACTGTATTTGTGAGTTATAACCTCCCTTATAATCCTCAGCTGTGTCATGTGACCAACTCTCTGATCTCCAACTGACACAGGACAGGAAGTCAGTTACTTATCCATTCATTCCTATGAGACTGACATTGAGGCTCCCATAGGAATACATAGAGAAACTGACTTCCTGTCCACACATAAGATGCTGTGTTATTTGGAAAGTCTGATTGCTGGTTACATAACACAGCCGAGGATCAAAAGGTAGGTTATATCACACAAATACAGAACCTGGTAAGAAGATTACCTTCACTACAGATTACATCATGTAACTTTCTAGCAGGTCAGAGAATACAATTTTTTACAGGATTTCTTCTTTAAATTTAAAGGGGTTGTCCGGGTTCAGAGCTGAACCCGGACATACCCAGGTTCTCACTCCGGCAGCCCTCCTGAACAGGGCATTGGATCATCTCATGCTCCAATGCCCTCCCTTGCCCTGCGCTGGATCGCGCAGGGCAAGGGCTCTTTTGTTTGTAAACATTCACTGCCGGGCAGAGGCTTCCGCTCGGCAGTGAGTTCGGTGACGTCACCGACCGTAATGGGCCGGCTTTAGTGCTGCCCTAGCCGTTTGAATGGCGAGGGCAGCGCTAAAGCCCGCCCATCAGCGCCGATGATGTCACCGGGCTCACTGCCAGGCGGAAGCCTCCGCCTGGCGGAGCCCGGTACATCACCGGACCTGGGCTAAATTCCTTTGCCCTGCGCTAATTAGCGCAGGGCAAAGGAGGGCATTGGAGCATAGGATGCTCCGATGCCCTGTTCAGGCGGGCTGCCTGGGTGAATTGAAATGTATGTCCGGGTTCAGCTCTGAACCCGGACAACCCCTTTAAATAGCTATACTATAAAAAATACTTCTAAACAGCAAAAGAAGAGTCACAACAGCACATAACGTTACAGGAAAAAGGATAGTTTTATATATAAAAAATAGTAATCATAGCAACAGCAGCATAAGTCCTTGGCATCTGCCAACCAGTGCTGTTATAAGGCTTCTAAGACCGCCAATTCAAGGCTAAACCAACTTCCATTTGCACTACTTAGCTATGCATCACGACACGTGCGAAGAGCTGGAAATATGACGCTATTGTCTCATTTTCTCATGCTGATGACATTTCTCATCTTCTTAAATTATCACCTTCTTTGTTAAATGATTTGCAACTATGCAGTCAGTGACGGGGGTTACTGTATACATGCAATCTGCTTTTTATAATAGTGAGGAGTTTTTGCTATTGGCTTTGCACTAGGTTTCAAATGTGATGTCAAATGCTTTTAATAGCTTAAAGCAGGGGTGGGGAACGTCCGGCCCGCGGGCCGCATCAGGCCCGCGAGTCTCCAATCCGGCCCCCGGCCTCCGGCTCAGCATGATGCGCAACAACGCACCATGCTACGTCTGTCTGCCCGCCCGCCCAGCGTTACCACGCTCCTCAGCAGCAGGAAGCAAAGAGCGCGGTGTGGAGGTGGGCGGGCGGGCTTACTACTGTAAGCCCACCCAGTGGCGTAGCTATAGGGGTCGCAGCGGTCGCAGTTGCGACCGCCCGAGGGCCCCCCTTGCCACTTGCAGGGCCGCACCGCCAATTAGCCAGTGCGGCGCGGCCCTGCCACAGATAGGGCAGGGGAGATGAGCGCTTCCATTGTGGAAGCGCTCATCTCCATAGTCATCTGTATCGCGTCCTCAGACGGCGATACAGATGCCTGTATTGTACTGGGCAGGGAGGAGAGGCGTCTCCCTGCCCGTTCTCTGATAGGCTGCAGGCACTGGCCTGCAGCTATCAGAGGCCGGCTCAGCGCGCGATGACGTCATCGCGCCGCCTGAGCCGTACATCGCGGACACAGGCCGAAGAGCCTGCATCGCATCGCTGTCAGCACCATGGAGGTAAGTATAAGTGTATTTTTTTTTTTAATTTTTTTTTTTTTAATTGTAGCATCACCGCCGTAGCAATTGACTCTTGACCTTGCAATATTTTTACTGGAATTGGGGGCACCACATGGGCCTTATTTTACGGCACATGGAAGAAAGTCCTGCACATTTTTTTACTATTTCATTGGGCAGATTGCACTTTCAATGGCACATGGGGGCACTGTGGCATTTTTACTGCACATAGGTAGGCACAGTGGGGCATTTTACTGGGCAATGGGGTTCCCAATGGGGGGGCACAGGCTTCAGGTGCACATTGGCAGCATGTTTTTACTGGGGCACTGGGGCATTTTCATGCATGGGGATCATTAGGAAAGAGATAGTTAATAACTGGCACAAATCTAAAGTCTTATAAAACAATTCATTGTCTGCCCAATGGGGTGCACAAGGCTTTTTACTGTATTTAGCTATTTTTTTCTATCATCAAGTGTCCTTCTGATGGCAGAATCCAGGAAATGTCCAAAGTTGTGTCAGTTGTTCTATTAAAGCCTTCTACTCCCTTTGATGTATATTGGCACAGTAAATTTAACTACCCAAACAATGGGGTGGTGTGCTGTACTGCCTCTGTTGGACACATGTAAAGTTTTTGGTGTTTTTTACTCATATGATTGGCTTGATGAAAAAAGGTAGGAAGCAGCATAACTTGATTTTGTTATTTCCCAGCATAAAGGAGGTTTTCCAAGATTTTCCAGCTGATGGCTTATCCAGGGGCCCCTCAATATCAGTGGAGATCAATTTTACCTGCAATCCCTTCTGATCAGCAGTTCTGCATGGCTCCAGAACTACATAGCTTCGCCCAACTGTTAGGAATGGGGCTGATTACCTGCAGCGCTGCCTCCTATTGAATCAATGTTACCAGCTGGCTGCCAACTATCATTGTAGGGACCTGGTGCAGTTCCCAATGCTAGAGTACCCCAAAAGAGCTGTTTGGCGGGGTTTCACTGATCAGATATTGATGGCCTTTTCTGGGGAGAATAGGCCCATCAATTTGTAGCCAACAGGAAAAACTACTTTGCAGCTAAAAAGTCACAGAGGGTAAAATCGCAAATGGGGATTGTTCCTCAGAGGGTACTCATCAGCTGCAAAAATTATAAATGGGGAATCCAAGTATCCTGGAGAGCCTCTTTAATACTTCTTCCCTCTAGCATGACTTTCAGGTTTTATCTAATCAAGTTCTAAAGATGGTGTTACGATTTTTAGGATGGTATCCAAAATGGACTATGAATCATTAATACAGGTAGCTTATGGACACCTTTCATATGGATTACAACGCCCACCATTGCTGATAAAAATTTTACTGCAGCCATAGTGAGGGTTGTAATCCATAGGACGCTGTCCAAAATGACAATGACATCATTTAATACAGGTAGCTTATGACACCTTCATATGGATTTACAACGCCCACCATGCTAGCGATAAAATTTTACTGGCAGCATAGTGAGGGTTGTAATCCATAGGACGCTGTCCCAAAATTGGACATGACATTCATTAATACAGGTAGCTTATGGACACCTTCATATGGATTACAACGCCCACCATGCTGCATAAAATTTTAAAAGTTGTTAATTTTGTACGGCCCTCGAATCATTTTGAAAATTTTCAAATGGCCCTCGACAGGAAAAAGGTTCCCCACCCCTGGTCTAGGGAATATAGCTATATTCTATGCTGCTGCCTTTCCATAGGATCAAGCATCAAGTGTGGGATCAGGGATGTAAGCTTCATGGCCAGTGGAGCCCCCTTCAGCAATGACGGCTGATATGCCCCAGAACCCTAAAGCCAGTCCTGTCTAGATAATGTTCTGAATGCTCATATTTCTACAGCTATGTAATATTATAAAATGCTGTGTAGACATACATTTTTCAATTACTTCTAGTTATAAAATTTCCGCAGTGTATATTTAATAGAGTGGTCAAGTTTCATTAGCGTCTGCCAAATTAATTCTATTTACTGATTGTAAGTCAAGCAACTGTATAATTCTCCAGAATAGCTCATGCCAATATGAAACTTGTCACCTTTTATGGTGGAATTTGTTAATGGGATTGATTTTCTCAATATGGGAAATTGAGATAAGTGTTAAATTATTCTGTGCTATCAGATTCCTGATAATGAGCTGGGGTCAGTGGAATGTATCTAATAATGCTCTGATTTATGTATCTATTGCTTCTATTCACACTTTTTGGTAGTGGGGAATTGAATGGCATTGAATCTAACACTTTTGACTATAGCCTGGTAGATTCAAATCAAGCGAACAAATGAATAATTGGGGGTCACTTACTAACTCTTTGGGGGAGCTTTATCACAAATTGGTATTTTATGCCGGTCTTTGAAATCCCCTTCAATGCTGGAGGATGTGACTAATTTATGGCAAGACACAGTCTGTCGGTGCAGTAGAATAAAATGTATTGCAGATCCTGAAAACAGGAGCAAATGAAGATAAATACTGACCCTGCCCACTCCCTGATCTTGCCATGCCCCTTTTTCAGAAAGTGGCAGGGGCGGTGCAAAAACGGCACTTGAGACACTAGTTTTGCGACTTTTTTACGCCAAAAAAGAGGTCCAGATACATGATAAATTTCCCCATTTGTGCCAGGTTTATGGTGTAAAAAAAAGTTGCAAAAATTTGCCGACTTTTCATTTTCCTTGTTCCTATCACCACTTTTCAAAACAGTAGGCAGAGCTTAGGAAGGTAGAAAGTGCAGCCACCACAGCCCGACAAATTTACAATAATTTATGCCAGAAAACAGGTGCAAATTATAGCTGGTGTATATTTCCGTTTTTGGCACAGGGACAACACAGATGTGACAAGCTTATTAAGAGGCCTGCATCTTTTAATAAATTGGCTGCATATTATTCCGTGACCTTTATAATAAGACTCCTTTGTAAACCCCTCCTTTCAGTGGTTTTCCAGTCCTTCTCTGTAAACTTTTGAATGGACGAGGTCACGTATCCTGCAGCATCCAATGACTGTTGTCTACAGCGGCATGTCCCTAAGAAGCATGTTGCTGCTATGTCACGTGCCACTTCATGTCACCACTGGGACCAGTCTTTGGCCGCAGTAGCACATCCAGCTGAAGGGAGCCAGGATGCCAGAATGGGGTGATGGGGAGCAGGTATGGCAGGCTGGGGTTAAAATCTAAAAATTAAAAAAAAAAACAGTTTTACAACCCTTTTAAATAGTGTTGAGCGAATCGAAGTCAAACAAACTGACTTTGGTCCGAATTTGAGGAAAAATTAGATTCGCTGCAAAGCCGAATTTTCTCATGCTTCGTGGTAATTAATCAATTTTCCCTAAAATGGTGGTAAAAACAAAAAAATACGTACTCACCTCATCCGTTTGCGCACAAAGAGCCCGTTGCGGCCATCTTGATTGAAGATACAGAACAAAATTTTGCCTGCGTCGGCCAGCGTAATGACATCATCACGTCACCCAGTGAGATTTTGCGCTGTGTTGTCAATCAAGATGGCCGCAACAGCCTCTACATGATCAAATGGATAATGAGAGTATTTATTTATGTTTTACCCTGATTAACCCCTGAAAGGCCTAAATGGTAGCCTCAGATGCCGCGACCAGCAATGAACGCAGCATCTGAGGGGTTCGATGATAGGGGCAGCACGATCGCAGTTCCCTGTCATTGTGCCCGCTACATACAAAGAAATGTGCATCGTAACAAAGTAATTCTTCCTTTGTAAAATTCGGCGAAGCAGACGAATCAGATTTTCCATAACTACGCTCATCTCTACCTTTATAGAGGGCCCTTCACCTCTCTTGACATGTCTGTCTCTAATAACACTTACATCTATTGTTATGGTCCTATGCCGTACCGGCTTAGGGCGGGTTCACATCAGTGTTACGAATTCCATTATTGTTTTCCATTATAACATGTTTATTACAGAAAATAACAGAATTTGGAAGACGGAAATCAAAATGGAAACCTTTAGAGGCGAAATCTATAGGCAAGCAGAACGGATCCGTCTGCTTTCCGTAATCCAGGACAGAAAAGAAAATCCTGTCGACAGGACCCGATGGATCCAATATGCTTGCACATAGATCTCTATTATGAGGGATCAAAACAGAATGCCTGTAAAGGTTTCTGTTTTGAATTCCGTCTTACTAATCCAGTTATTTTCTGTTATAACGGAAAACAATAATGGAATTCATAACGTTGATGTGAACCCGCCCTAACCAGGTTACAAGTTGGGGTGTGTCCCTGCATAGTCTGACACTATCCAGTCAGTGCTGACACTGAGAGACTGTGCAGGGATCCCAAGCCACCACCTTGTAACACCCAGCTGGACCTTTACTGCAGACTGCTGAAAATGCAATCCTAAAATTCTAGCAGGAATAATAAAGGAACGGCACAACATAGAGCCAGAGGTGTTATTACGTGGAGAATGCAGGAGACGTGCAAGGTCCTCTGAAAAGAGATATTAAGTTGATCTTCGTTTTGTTGTGAAGCTGCATACAATCTATCGTTCCCTGTGAGCAGACATTGCAGGCTGACTATAATGTTATAGATTATTAATAGGAAGATAAGAAAATCCATGTCTCCATCATAACGATATGCATATGTGTGAACTGTACTCAGCAGAGATGCAGATATTGGTAAGAGGGCTCTGAATGGAGCTTAATTAAAGTGGACGTAATTTCACATGTAATGTGAGTCCTGCACTGGATTTAGACAAAGCACCGGTCTCTTTCAGAAGGCATGGATAAGTGATAGCTTCCACTGTAAGACATGGACACATGAAAGGGTTGAGTATCTGCATTCAAATAAGACAGCAGGATGATTCTTGGCGTGTCCCTTGGGGCAGAGTAAAAATGAGCACTGCCTGCCTCGGTGACAGCCCACCCCTGATGCTGTGTAAGTGCTGGGGAGGGATCGTCTGTACATACAGTACATCAGCTGTGAGCCGGGAGATGTCTGCTCGCTCGTAAGGCCTTCTGAGAGCCTTCTGTTCAGCACTGGAGGACAGTGTCTGACAGAGGAGGTGGCAATGTGCTCGGATCGCAGCCGTCATTATAAGGTAAGGACAGAATCCTAAGGGCGGCATGGGGACAAGTCTTAAAAGATCAGGATAACAAGAACGCTAAGACGGAGGAGAGGTTGTGTCGGAGACTGTGTGATAGATGCCAGCATTATGCTGTTCTTACTGTACTGTATGATTTGCCACTATTATGCTGGAATCACATTTGGCTTTTGTTCCAGTTTTCTGTAGTTTTTGAACCAAAACTTATAGTGGATCCAAAAAGAAGGAAAAGTATAAAATCTGCATGTGCGATTACAGCCTTAGGTCTCATGCACACGAACATATTTTTGTTTCCTTTTCCATTCACTTCAATGAGCATTGAAAAAAACGGAAATTACTCTGTGTGAATTCTGTGTCGGTACGTCTGCATGTCCGTTTTGCATTGTACACAGTACTATTCTGCTTGCATGTGTGTGATCTTTTCTTTGTGTATAGTAGCAAATTTGCTGTTAACATTTTTTTTATTTTTCTTGGCTAGCTATAAATTGTCATAGTGTGCTACTATCTTTTTGATATAGGGCTAACATGCTCTGTAAATGTGGTCGCATTATGGCGGCTTGAAACCAGCCGTAGGCCACACACATATAATGCGATGCATAGTTTCCATGTGGATTTACGTACAAATTTTTCTATATTTCCCCAATGAACCTGTATCAAAACATGCACATTACTTGTGGATTATGCGACAGATTCACTGTGGATTTCACCCTATGGATTGCAAGGAGTTAAATCCACAATGAAAGTCAGCAGAAAGAATTGACCTGCTGCAGATTTCAGAATCCGCACCGCAGGTTCATGTACACACAGAAGATTTCTGCAATGTGTAGGTGAGATGTTTGAAAATGTCATTCTCTGAACTAGTACTGTATTAGGGCTCAAGCACACAAACATATTTTTTGTCCTAGTCCGTTTTTGTTTTTTTTTGCGGCCCGTAAGCGGAACCATTCAATTCAATAGGACCACAGAAAAACGGAAATGACACTGTGTGCATTCTGTGTGCATTCTATTCATTCTCATGGAAAATCTGCAAGTAAAGCCTCAGTCACACGTCTGTGTCCGTTCTCAAATTGGTGAAAAAGTGGTCAGTGATGCCTCCATGAAGACGTTCGTGAAGGATCCGTGTTGGGTCCGTGTGTCTGTTTTTTGCTGTCCATGTGTCATCCGTGTTTCACAGACACTGTGCAGCTAAAAAATAAGCATCTCTTCCTAATGATCTGTGAAACATGGATGGCATCTGTGTTGCAGCCATGGTTTTTACGGACCCATAGACTATAATGGGTGTGATGGATAGGTAAACACTGAGAAAATAGAACATGCATCCGTGCTAAAAAAACACAAACTCACGGACCGTGCTAAAACACTGATTTGTGAATACACACATTAAATTGAATGGGGACGTGTGCTGTCCATGGAACACGTACGTTGAACACTGAGGTGTGAATGAGGCTTAATACTCATTGTGTGCATACCTTACGGTACACTCATGCAAGGCCTATTTTGATGTGTAAAATCTCCAACAAATCAATGTAAAAATTCAGGGGGGTTACATGCAGATTTTGCTGCAGATTTGCCTGTGGATTTCACTCTCCACATTGCATTTTGCGGATATAAAAGGGACGCCACAGGTCAATCAACGTGCAATTTTCCACAGCATGAGGATGAGACTTGATTACTGCTACTGTATATGACGCAGATTTGCAGCATGCAATGTGGTTTTCATGCAATTTCGACTGCACGTGAACCAGGCCATGGCCATTTTTTATATGAAACTCTGCATGGTATCTGCTCTCAGTCTGCCCCCCGATGTTTTCAATGGGAAATTCACACTGTAGTTCATAGTCTGAAAATTTCCCTTGTAAAAAAGCAATATGTTCACTGATCTCATCCGGAAATTCCACTTGAAATCAATGGGAGGCCTCAAAATTTGTGTCAAAATCCGCACCGAAAGAGAGTTTGAATAGAAAACACATTTTAGGCCTTGTTCTCATATCAGTTATTTGATCAGTTATTTCCGTTTAAGTTTTTGTGAGCCAAAAGCAGGAGTGAAGCCTGCACAGAAATTAGGTATAATGAAAAGATCTGCACCTGTTCTGTGTTTTTGACCCAAACCTGGTTTTGGCTCACAATAACTGATGGAAATAACTGATCAAATAACTGACATATGAACAAGGCCTAAAATAAAAACACAGAAAAGGTTTGGAATTTTTACACAGAGTTCCTCCCTGTAGATATATTACAGTTTTTCATGAAATTTGAAAAATTTCTACATGATCACAATGTAAGAATGGCTTGTAACCCTTTAAATGGATTTTATATACTTTTCTATGACTATGCAATCATCCAGAACATCTAATAATCCACCACCAATATGGCCACGTTCATTCTGAATATCGCTGAATTGCTGAAAGTTAGTTTCACACACGTTTTTAGCAGCATTTTTTTTTTTGCACTTTAAAAAATAAAAGGTGGAATCTGGTTGCCAAGGGCAACTAAACCAGTTTTTCTTTACACCAGTTTTTATAAATCTACCCCAGCTTGTTGTAGTGCGTAGTATCACTTTCTTAGTAGGGAAAAAACACAAAATGCTAGTGGTAAAGGTATATTTACACATGGCGATTATCGTGTAAATTATGGTTAAATCGAGCAAAACTGTAAAAGCAATGAAGATAGGCCAACAACCGACAATAGGTAGATTTTTCGTTGGTTCGATCATTTGTGTGGGCACAAAAATCATCATTGGACGTTACTGATTTTATACGTGTAAGGCCTCGTCCACATTTCCGTTTTTCACTGACGTGTGCTGTCCGCATTTTTCACGGACACCACACGCACCCATTGATTTAAATGTATCTGTTCACATTTCAGTATTTGTTTACTGACCGTGGGTCAGTAAAAAAATCACGGGGACATGCACTACTTTGATCCGTGATGCGGACCAAGCACGCCCATTGAAGTCTATGGGTCCATGAAAATCACTGACACACATCCGTGTTGTGTCCGTGATGCGTCCGTTTTTCACTCATGACTAATAGGAGATTCTTTGGAAATCTATTTTCAGCTGAGCAACATCAGTGAAATACGGATGCCACACGGATGGTAAAAACGAACACACGGACCAACCACGGATCCTTCACGGACAGCTTCACGGATGAAACACGTACGCTTTTTTTCACGGATGTGTCACTGACACGGAAATGTGGACGAGGCCTTAGGCTACTTTCACACTAGCGTTTTTTCTGGATCCGTTATGGATCAGCAAAGATGCTTCCTTCATGATAATGCAACCGTCTGCATCCGTTCTGCACGGATCCGGTTGTATTATCTTTAACATACCCAAAACCGTCTCTAAAACCATTGTCAATGGGGGACGAATCCGTTTTCAAGTCGTGCACTTTGTCATAAATTAGGTGCACCTCCGACAGTCTGTATGCATGAACTAAAAAACTACTCTAGCCTGTTTTCAGGCATAAAATATAGTACATATGAGGGGCCAAAGTCCTGGTCAAGTGGAGAGGACAGGGTAAAAATGCCCATGTTACAAAATATTGTGGCGCAGACATTTAAAAAGTCACAAAACGGGCTCTCGTGACTATTTTTACAACAAAAACTGGAGTAAAAATGTTTGTAAATTACTCCCTCTGTCTAGACCTGCACTAGATTAGCGACGTAGGCTGGATGATAAATCTGGTGCAGAGATAGACACTTTTCTCTGTCTCCATACCTTAATTTTTTCCTTACACCAGAATTCTACCAATATTCTGTTGCCAAAAAGCGCATTTTAGGACTCCGTCCCTTTTTCCACAAAGCTTTACTCACGTTCTGCTAAGCCCAGCCCCTTTTAAGCATGTTGGGAGAAACGTGTAGAAACTGTAGACGTTGAATTGTGGCAATTTGTGATCAATTTTTTCCGCAGATGCATTAGTTAATCTTGGCCACTATGACCAAAAATAAACGCCAGAAAAACAGCAACAAAGACTGGGAGCAAAAAACAGGGATGGATAAAATAAAACTTTTATGCTTGCTCTAAGTAAAAAAAATGGATAGTCAAATTTATATGTATGAGTACCCAAAGGCTGCTTTTTCTAGAACTTTAAAATACAAACACTAAAGCTTTTTCGCTTCTCTAGAACTTGGTTTGTGTCTTTTCCTTCAGGAGAGGGGTGCAGGTGTTGTGAGCACACTATTAACTCAGCTAATGAGCCTCAGCCTGTGACTACTGGTGAAGACACACCACTGTACTCTCTGCATATTCCCACACTTTTTTCCTCTTATTTTTAGAGACTGCAATCTGTATTCTGACTCAGGCTGTTTTTCATTTACTCAATTTTTAAGCTTTTTTTTTTTTAATTGAAATGAGTTTGCAGAAGTATCTGAATGTATGTCATTTAGAAGGATAAAGATTTATTTCTGAATTCATTATTAGTTCCCCATTAGTGGCCCCATTCTGTAAGTATTGGCATGTGTATTGTAGCTGTTAATATCCTCGCAGATCAATGGTAAAAGGGCACAACAGTAGTAAAAAGACATAACAAAGCAAAAGTCACATATTTACAGTATGTGTTCAGAACTACAGAAATTTTCTGTCTGCCCCATAGAAATGAATGGGAACAGGGGCTGCACATGCGCGGTGTACTCCCATTCACTTGTATGGGAGCAGCAGGGAGCAGCGCTTGGTGGTGGACAAACCGACCACAGTTCGCCCCACTTCATTCCCCTTGTAGGTGCAGGTCCCAGAGGTGAGACCCGCACCTATCAGACAATTGGGGCATATCAAAGCAATATGCCCCATTGTACGTGATGAGAATTCCCCTTTAAGTTCAGATGGTAGTTAGAAAAAGCACTGGGGAGCATGAAAGATTTTTGATTGGTGGAAAATTTTTGGTGAATGTTTCCCCCCCCCCTAAATATAATAAAAAAGAGCAGTTTTGAAGCCAAAGCCAACAATGGTTCAAAACTGAGGACACGTATAAAGGAGAGGCTGATTTTTACTTTTTGCTCGTTTGTGAAATTAGCAATTTTGGGTCCCTTCTAGAGATGAGCGAACGTGCTCGTTACGAGCACTGTAGCGCTCGGCTCCCCTGCGAACGAATGTCTGCAGGCATTGCGGATCCGTCCTCAGCTGCATGTAAGTCAATGGGGAAGGATCCATTTGGTATGACACTCATAGTCGGGTGAGGAGGACGGATCCGTTTGGTGTGAGTGTCATACCAAATGGATCCGTCCCCATTGACTTACATGCAGCTGAGGACGGATCCGCAATGCCTGCGGGCATTGCACAGGGGAGCCGAGCGCTACAGTGCTTGTAACGAGCACGTTCGCTCATCTCTAGTCCCTTACTTTTGTGTTTTACCTGCTGCTGCCCTGTCATATGGTTGATGTCCTATAGCAGGCATGCTCAACCTGCGGCCCTCCAGCTGTTGCAAAAGTATAACTCCCAGCATTCCCGGACAGCCTACAGCTATCAGCCTACAGCAGGGTATGGTGGGAGTTGTAGTTTTACAACAGCTGGAGGGCCGCAGGTTGAGCATCCCTGTCCTATAGTATTCGTATGTTTGTGTTTTTTGCATAGCTATTTTCTGCTGAAATGTAGAAATGAGTCCATTTTCTGCTGAAATGAGTCTATGTCATGAGCCAGTTTCTCAACTGTTCTTATTGTTATTTTACACCTGTGAAGTCAATAAAAAATTTTGATTTACCCTAAAGGAAAGGCTAATTCTTCTCCTCGCTTTGGTTCCCTTTCTGGCATTGACTCCAAAAACATTGGGAAATCTGAACATGTAAATTCATGCAAATTGCAGATCTGCAAAACATGGACACCGGCCTTGTGTGTTACGCATTTTGCAGAATGGAACATCCGTGCTAGTGTTGAGCTAACCGAAGTATCTGAAGTGGACTTGTATCCGAATTTCAGGAAAAATTTGATTCGCCAGAAAGGCAAATTTCCTTGCGCTTTGTAGTAACAGATACATAAAATGGTTTGGAAGTAAAAAAAAAAAAAAATGATACTCCCTTCAATACAATTTTTTTTAAACCCTGATTAATTCCTGAGCCGCTGAATGTAAGTCACAGATGCCGCAATCAGCATTGAACGCGGCATCTGAGGGGTTTACTGACGGGGGAAGCGTAATCGCCGCTCCCCGTCATTGGAAAGGGATTCATCATGAAGTAATTCGTAAAGAATTGAATTTCTTGTCAAATCTTCACTCATCTCTATTACAGGCCACAATAGAACAGTTCTATCCTTGTCCGTAATGCGGAAAATAATATAACATGTTCTGTATTTTGCGGATGCCATTGAATGGACATTTGGATGCAGACAGCACATGGCAGATACCAGGCGACTACTGCAGCTTTTATAACTTCCATTTTCCACTATGTACAAATATTGCCTGATCATAGAAAACTCCTATACAGGAATATTTCATTCTTCTAAAGTTCTGGAGAATGAAAGGAATCTTGATACCTCCAGAGGTAAACTGGCCATAGACCCTACAGGGTAATTTCCTGGCGGGACAATGCCCAGGGAGCCCTCCTCATGGCCGCTGGGTTGATACATAATGATCTGATGCTCTGCTCATTAACTAATGCTAGGAGCATCAGGTACTTATGCACATGGCCAGCGGCTGCAGCTGCCTTACTTAGTTGAACTTTATCTATGTCCTCAGTACGGTCATAGGGCAGTACTTTATGCTGCACTGTAGTATTTGGTTCTGCTGGTGCAGTATTTTGTGCTGCAAAATGGTATTGTAGGCCCTGCCTACTTCTGTTGCCTCTGCCTACTTGTGGCTTGTGTTGACCTTGCCTACTTGTGTTACTGCACCTCCGGTCAATTTGGCCTCGTCTACAACATGAGGTCACTTTTATATTTTTCCAGGACCTCTTTAAGTTCCCAGACTGCGCCGGCTGCCTCCTCTGCAATGTTTTTCCATGCACAGTAGGATTTTAGCTACTCACTGTGCAGAGAACTGCAGGGCGGTCCCACTCATAACAGCTGTGACTAGTATAACAGATCCTGATTGATTATACTTCTTATGGGATCGATCATGTTTCTGTCATGGTTCCAGATTTTGATGGCAAGAATTGTGGAACCCCAGACAAATAATCATATAATGCAAACGTGAACGGTGTAAAATGGTGGAAATTCACTGCTCTCTCCATCTTAATAAAACTGTATGTACAGTATATGTACATGTATTTATTTGTGTGTGTCTACATTTATTTAAAAAAAATTATTTCAGATATACAAATGGAAGTGTCTTGAATCTTGGATATATTTAGCATTTAATTAGCTTTCTTGCTTTTAACTGGATACTTTAGATTCCCAGCCAACGCCAGAAGTCTGTTCATAGCACATTTGTCTTATGTAGATTATTCATACCAGCAAAAAGATATTAATGTTTGTGTTTTATCCTCCAACTTTGTTTTCAGTAATCTAACAGAGAAATATGAATGTTCTGAAATCTAATTTATTTGCATTGGCTAATGTGTTTACATTAATGGGATAAATTGCACTGGCTATTTCTTGCATCTGGCTGCTCCGAGTTCAGCCTCCAGAATGAATTACTTCAGGGACATGCAGACGTATATATCAGCCAGGATGGTTCTGCTTGTATATTGCTATGTTTGTGGCCCTTTCTTCAATACGGATTCTTAATGTTTTCCTTTGGTTTGAGTTGCATCCATGACATTTTAGGATTCTAGTTAATTGTGAACTATTGTGAACTATTAGTTTGACCTAATAGAGACAGTAAATTCAATATGCCATTGAGGGCATAGAGATGCTAAACTGTTACCTTATTACACTAGTTGTAATTCTCAGTTTCCTGCTGTATTGCATGCGTTTTCAGCCTCTGCACCATGGGTGGTGCTCATCTGGCAACATTAAACCCTCTGGGAAGCTATTAATAATCATAACAATAAGGGTTGTACCGTACTTTGCTTACAAAAGGTTTTTGCTAGTAACAATGAGCTTAGCAGGACTTGGTGTTGTAATTAAACTTGTTCAGAAGGAAGCAACACACTTGTATATTCTATATAGTATGTAATGAGGACACAAGGTACAACTGTAATGAACACAACTGGTTGAGGGCACAAGGTACAACTATAATGAACACAACTGGTTGAGGACACAAGGTACAACTATAATGAACACAACTGGTTGAGGACACAGCTATAATGAACACAACTGGTTGAGGACACCAGGTACAGCTATAATGAACACAACTGGTTGAGGAGACAAGGTACAGCTATAATGAACACAGATGGTTGAGGACACAAGGTACAACTATAATGAACACAACTGGTTGAGAACACAAGGTACAGCTATAATGAACACAACTGGTTGAGGACACAAGGTATAGCTATAATGAACACAACTGGTTGAGGACACAAGGTACAGCAATAATGAACACAGCTGGCTGAGGACACAAGGTACAACTATAATGAACACAACTGGTTGAGGACACAAGATACAGCTAGAATGAACACAACTGGCTGAGGAAACAAGGTACAGCAATAATGAACACAGCTGGTTGAGAACACAAGGTACAGCTATAATGAACACAACTGGTTGAGGACACAAGGTACAACTATAATGAACACAACTGGTTGAGGACACAAGGTACAACTATAATGAACACAACTGGTTGAGGGCACAAGGTACAGCTAGAATGAACACAACTGGCTGAGGACACAAGGTACAACTATAATGAAACACAACTGGTTGAGGGCACAAGGTACAGCTATAATGAACACAACTGGTTGAGGACACATGGTACAGCTATAATGAACACAGCTGGTTGAGAACACAAGGTACCGCTATAAGGAACACAGCTGGCTGAGGACACAAGGTACAACTATAATGAACACAACTGGTTGAGGACACAAGGTACAGCTAGAATGAACACAACTGGCTGAGGACACAAGGTACAACTATAATGAACACAACTGGTTGAGGACACAAGGTACAGCTATAATGAACACAACTGGTTGAGGACACAAGGTACAGCTATAATGAACACAACTGGTTGAGGACACATGGTACAGCTATAATGAACACAGCTGGTTGAGAACACAAGGTACCGCTATAATGAACACAACTGGTTGAGGACACATAGTACAGCTATAATGAACACAACTGGTGAGGACACAAGGTACAGCAATAATGAACACAGCTGGTTGAGAACACAAGGTACAGCTATAATGAACACAACTGGTTGAGGACACAAGTACAGCTATAATGGACACAACTGGTTGAGGACACAAGGTACAGCTATAATGAACACAACTGGTTGAGGACACAAGGTACAGCAATAATGAACACAGCTGGTTGAGAACACAAGGTACAGCTATAATGGACACAACTGGCTGAGGACACAAGGTACAGCTATAATGAACACAACTGGTTGAGGACACAAGGTACAGCAATAATGAACACAGCTGGTTGAGAACACAAGGTACAGCTATAATGAACACAACTGGTTGAGGATACATGGTACAGCTATAATGAACACAACTGGTTGAGAACACAAGGTACAACTACAATAAACACAACTGGTTGAGAACACAAGGTAGAACTATGTAGCTAAGGATATGGTGGCTGTCATAGGGGGGCTTCACACAGCGAGCATTAATAAATGAGACATTTTGAGTTCTATTTTTACAAATGTCAATAGGTTTAGCTAAAGAAATGGTGCCTTTCAACAATCTCAAGTATGATATGTTAATGGGATTTTAAGGAATTTTATTGACAATATTTTTTATTTGTTAAAACCAAATAGTTACATATATTCTTTTCCTAATCTGTTCTTTTCTGATTGTATATTTTTTTTCTATTTTCTGTACATGATTATGAGGGCTGCCATCTTACCCAAGTTGCTGTTAACAGCATTTAGAGCTATGTTTTACAGCAGCCACATGAAACCTAGGAAACTGTAGACTGGAGATGTTAATTGACTTCTGTAGGGGAGTGTTATACATTCTCTGTAACCTGTTTGGTGGTCACTGTGCAGGGAGGGAGAGTAAATATGATGTGACCATTATCTATTGTGAATGATAGATCCTGTGTTACGTACGGTATATACATGGATGGTTTGGCTCAGCACCACCAGTGAGCATGGTTCAGTGGGGCATCGGCAATGGAGACCGGCAGGTGCTGTCTCTCTTTTCATTGATACCATTTTGAAGTACTCCTGGGGAAAGCCTCCTCAGATGCTGTGGTTGCAATTGACCATGGCATCTGAGGGGTTAAATATCTATGATTGGCATAATCACCAATCACAGACATTAGCACCAGTTGTCTGCTGTGAAACAGGTACCCAGTGGCTATGGTGCCTGCTCTACTCCAGAGCATTCGCCATCTTTAAAGACAACATTTGGTGCTTGTCAACAAGGGGTTAAAGAGAACCTGCAACTATGAATTTCAGTGTGATGTGCAGACTGCATGTTATATAACAGGAGGAGCTGAGCAGGTTGATATATAATTTTATGGGAAATTATTAAGTATAACTTGAAGTGTATTCAAATTTCTGCTCTATCTTAGCTCAGTTGCCCAAGTGGACTGTTTTATCAGTGATTGACAGGCATATATTCATACACATTTATACAGAGAAGGATATCAATCACTGATAAGGCAGTCCAATTGTGCAACTGAGCCCAGAAAGAGCAGAGATTTAAATGAATAAATTACAATTTATAAAAAAAAATTCCCATAAAACTATACATCAATCTGCTCAGCTTCTCCTGCTCTATAACAAGCTGCCTGCAGATCACACTACATTTTCATGGTGAAAGGTTTTCTTTGAACTGGCAACCATCAATCTAATATTTTTGGGGCATTCCAACTGTCTACCAACTGCAGATTATCTTTATTCTGTGTGAGTATAGCCTATTATAAGAGGTGCTTGTCATGTCTTCTAACTTATTAAACTTGTATGTTTATGGGGATATCAAGGAAGATGCTGTAGATGTATAGTGTTTATATGCATCGCTTCCATATATACCTATGTATTACTTGTCCATGGAAGTAAACCAGGCTTAGATCCGTGAGATCTGCAATTTGAGACAGTATTCAAATTGCCAATATACTGTTGATTTTCTTGAATCTCAAAGAAGCTCTTACAGATATGGCTCATTTTTTTGTGAGGCTGCCTCTACATTTGTTTACTTGCTAGGGCCATCACCCTTGTTAATTTGACTATCACATAAAGTTAATTAAACCAAATTGGGTCATGGTCTCAGGGGATAAGAACAATTATACACCAATTACAGTCAACTTCATTAATATACACACAGTAGTAATTGACACCGGGGATATAGATATATGACATCAACTTCAGATATTTGCATGAGTGATACAAATGAAGAAGTTCTTGTTTACTTCATTCCTGCTGAATTCCACCTTCTATGTTAGTTACTATGGTACTTTATATTCTAAGCTGTATCTACCGTTTGTCAAACACCAAGATGGAAAATATCATTAGTGCTACCTCGTTGTTGTCAATTGTACTACAAAAAAAGTCATCTTTTTCAAGCCCTTTCTTTAATATAACATCTTTCGGGAGTTGTGTAAAATGTAATAAGTTGGTTTGTAGGTTGAGAACATAATATTCTTTGACAGACAATTTTAGTGCTTACATCTGGCAGTTTTATTGACACACAGTGACAGAATGAAATTCTAAAAATGATACATTGGATTACAATGTGTGTCAAATCCTTTGCCTGATTTAAATCTCTAAATCTAGCAATATCTATTCACCTGTCTTTCAGACAAGATATTAGTCTCATTGATTTGAAGTCTTTTGCTTCTCCAGCATTTTTCATAGTGTATTACATAGGGTAAAAGAGCAAAAGCAATATATTTTAGGGTTTACCCTATAATGCTTACACAGATTTGCAAATCATTGGGCAGATTTACTAAGCCTGTAGACCAGGGGTAGGGAACCTCCGGCTCTCCAGCTGTTGTGAAACTACAATTCCCAGCATGCTTCATTCATTTCTATGAGAGTTCTTAGAAGAGCAGAGCGAGTATGCTTGCTGGGAGTTGTAGTTTCACAACAGCTGGAGAGCCGGAGGTTCCCTACCCCTGCTGTAGACAGTGTAAACCTAGAGGGTAATGGATCAGATGTACTGTCCAGAAAACTGGAATGTTGTTTGCCAGTTTTGTCTATGGAGTAGGCATCTGCGACACCTTTATGAAGTGTTTGCAGCATTTTTAGTGTCATTTGTGCCATTCCTGGCAGTTTACATTTACTGAGGGGAGGCCAGATGTTTTGTGGTAGAGCTACATTTTTGGCCTTATTTACCTTTGCAACTTTTTGCAAAAAGTATGAAGTGTGGCATACAAAAGAACATTAAGCTTTAGACTGAAGATTTATGCAACAAATCTAACAAATAGCATGTGACATTTTGCTAAGTTGTCAAAAATGGCTTCAAATCAAGCAGACACTCCAAAAGAACATAAAAAGGGCACATCCTGTTACATTACCCCCTTAGATAAGCCGCCTAGACCTGCACCAGATTTATCACAGTGGCTCATACTGAATGATAAATATGGTGCAGTGATAGACACTTTTGTCTAATGCCTCATTCACACAGTCAGTGTTTGGTCAGTGATTTCCATCAGTGATTCTGAGCCAAAACCAGGTGCGGCTCTAAACACAGAACAGGTGCAGATCTTCCCCTTATACCTTATGTCTGTGGAGGCTCCAATCCTGGTTTTGGCTCACAATCACTGATGGAAATCACTGACCAAAACACTGATGTGTGAATGAGGCTTAAAGAGTTTGTGTCATCTTGGACAATGGGGGAATATTGATAAGATATGCTCCCATTGTCTTATAGGTGCGGGTCCTACCGCTGGGACCCGCACCTAAATCGAGAACGGAGCCCCCAAAGTAAAGGAGGGCGCACTGCGCATGCGCAGCCGCCCTCCATTCATTTCTATGGCTTGGCTATTTCCGTCGGGTACATAGAAATGAATGGGAGCGGTGGCTGGGCATGCACGGTGCACTCCCATTCATTTCTATGGGAGCAGCGGGGAGCTGTGCCGGGGTCCTCCAGCCACAGAGCTCCCTGCTTCGTTCTCGATATAGGTGTGGGTCCCAGCGGTGGGACTCGCACCTATCAGACAATGGGGGCATATCCTAGCGATATGCCCCCATTGTCTAAGATGGGAATACCCCTTTAATTCTTTACCAACTATGGGTTGGCTTAGTTTGAGACAGAATTGTATGACAGAATTGTGACCTAATTTAGGCACAAAATGCTGAATTGCTGCATCATAGGCCACACCCATTTCCCATAAAGTAAGTTAAGTCCTACACCTTTCAGACTAGACCCAGAAAATTTATCTAAACCTAGATGCACCAAAATGCACATTTTTGGCACAATGTATGTCAAAATCTAGGTGCATTGGTTTTAGTAAATGTGGGCCATTGCCTTTTAGATTACCATAACTGCTTTTATTATATAACTACTTATGATATTATATAGTATTACTTGATGTATGTATCTAATGTATGCAAGTATTAGCGATTTCATGGTTTAGATTTACCAATCTTGCCTAAAATGAAGACTGCGTACATTTAGGAAGTCTAAAGATGTGCCAGTGTATCACAGTGGTAATAAATTTGGTACATGATTGGACATTTTTGTCTTTCTACCAACTCAAAATCCTGTGCCAAAAGTTTGACACAAGTGTGGGAATTGTGTCACAATATCACATATCATGCCACATTCAAGACACAATCATATTAGTAAAATGTGGACATACAGTATAAAGGGTGTATTAGACGGAGGGAAACGTTCCCGCCCGGCAATTGCATGCTCGCGAGCAGAAGACACTGCTGCTATTACATGCAGTGGTTTCCTCCATACCATGTGGAGGAGCGATCCCTATTTAGAGACAGTATTAGACTGCCAGATGATCACTAATGAGTGTTCCTAGGAACACATATTACTGATCATTGGGCATAAAATCTGGCAGTCTAATATACCCTTAAAGGGGTTTTGTCCCTTCAGCAAATAACATTTATCATGTAGATAAACGCAATACAAGCCACTTACTAATGTATTGTTATTGTCCATATTGCTTCCTTTGATGGCTGGATTCATTTTTCCATCACATTAGACACAGCTCGTTTCCATGGTTATGACCACCCTATAATCCAGCAATGGTGGTCGTTCTTGCATACTATAAAAAAAAAGCAGGGTGTGAGAATTTTGTAAGAGGATCACGGCTATAGCAATGGCATGACTGTTTCCTGAGACCATCCATCAATGAAACGGTGATTAGAAATAGATTTAGAAAAAAAGATTTATATTTTGCACAAACTATGTGGTGCCATAGGTGTCTGCCATTATTTTCCATTATTGTTGGTAGCATGTCAGCTATAAGTTCAAGTATTTAAAATGTTGTAAATCAATTTTACTCTTGACTTTTTTTATTCTTATTTCAAATGGTTTACAGTGTTTATAGTGATAAGATGTTAAAGGAGTCATCTTGCGTGGACAGTCCAATTAAATATTGTGGCATTGCATGAAAGAGATACCCACTCAAATCATTTGTCTTCCATTGATTTTTTTTTTTGGAAAAGAAATTGATGGCCCTTGAAACACATGTTTTTAATGTAGTAAAGGACTGAGTAGAACTGATCTTTTGACAAAACTCTTCACTATTTCCACATTATTGCTGTAGATTGGGACATGTGGAGCACCCAGTGTTGGTGGTGGAGGGCCTTTATGAATGTGCAGTATGGTGTGTCTTATAAATTGAGTAGAATTAAATTGTGTAACCATGTTGTTTGTAGTGATATCAGGTACATAGGGTCTGGTTTATTAATATTGTCTAAAATATTGTTCTTTTTTCTAAACATGTTAGAAACATTTTTCTTCTTTACAGAGTCTTGGCTGATTTTCTTTAGACAAGTATTTTGCACCAAAATTATGGCACACACCATTAGTACTTCGTTGCATGATATATTTTTGAATTCCTCTGATTCCTCACAATACCTATTCTAGAAAGACAGAAAGGGGAAATTTATAGAATTCTGGCCTCAGAGAGTGAGCTTTTGTAACCTTTTGGGCTTCTTTGTACATTCCCCATTCACTGACTCCAGTTTTTAAAAGTGTGTGTGGTTAGACATGTTATTATTATTATAATATTGGATGTTGGGGGGAGTCTAATGTGCTGGGGTAGTGAGTTCCAGAGTAGGGCAGAGACATGTGAGAAATCTTGTAGTCTATTGTGTGAGGAACAGAGGAAAGGAGAACAGAGGAGGTCCTGTGAGGATCTGAGAATTCTGTCCCGTCCTTTAAGCCACACATCCAAACCCTCGCCTCCACCTGCCGTGTCCAACTTAAGAACATCTCTCATATTTGCGCCTTCCTCATCCCTGACTCAACTAAAATACAAGTGTATGCCCTTGTCATCTCCCGTCTGGACTACTGCAACATCTTTCTGTGTGGCCTCCTATCCAGAACTCTCACTCTCCTCCAATCTATTCTCAACTCCTCTGCCCAATTAATCACCTCTCCCCTAGTTTCTCCTCTGCCTCCCCCCTCTGCCAATCTCTTCACTGGCTCCCCGTCGCCCAGCAAATTTAGTTTAAAATACTTACAACTACATATAAGGCCATCCACAACCTGTCCCCTCCTTACATCTCAGACCTGCTTCCTTGATACATCCCCGCACATAATCAATGTTACCCCCAGGCAGCGGGTCTGCGTGAAGGGTAGACCATATTTAGGATATTAAAAAGGTGCACAAATATCACAAGTTCACTGCAAAAGGGGGGGCATAAAAACTGGAGTAGCACCTCGAGACATACATATTTAAAACTACACCAAACTTACTGAACAACTTGCAAAATGTGATAAATTTGGTGCAAATAATGGCAATGCAGACTCAAACAAAATTGACTTTAAAAACTTCAACTGATGATAGACTTCCTATAAAGTGCCCAAAAAGCATCATACGCAAATCTTCTGCTTAGCATGTATGCCATTTTTTTGCCACATAATACTTATTAAATCTGCCCCTATTCATAAAATAACCTGATAGGTAGAATATCAACTTACCAATTTCCTTTTATGATGTTCTTTGATTTTCTAGTCTTCTTCCTGCAAAGAATAGCTGTCAGATAATAAACTGCCTGGAAAAATACCAAAAGCTTTTTGCTTGAATTGCTCCTCCAGTCATTTCCCAGTGTTATTCAGCATTTAGGGAATGTGAGGGACTCAAGGGATGCTACGGTGATCCGAGACAGAACAGCGCAGTCAAGTAGCTATCTGTCTCTTTCGCCTTCTGCTTGACTTGTCCCTCTCAAAGCTTGGCTGGAGGATGAGGTGGGAAACTGGTGAACAGTTATAACATGAAGAAATATATAAACCTCTTAAAAATGATAAATAAAATGAGGATATAGCAAGGTGGAGATGCTGGATTAGAATATTACAAATGTGATTTGAAGTTGCAGTCTTAGGTTTGAGCTGAGTTTGTCATTTGGTACAGTCCTTTGGAATATTATATGTTCTGTGGAGTTATTATACCCCCACAGTGAAATGTAAAGAGTTAAATGGCACATTTCTCTCTGCTGCATCTGTAAACATAAAATCTTACTATCACATATACACAGTCACCTGGTTAAACAGCTTATTATGTGTTGTATTTCTCAACATAGACTTCGCACTCGGGCCCGGGCATCACTTACTGAATTTAAACAAGCATGACCATATGCTCTCTGAGCATGTTGGCAAAATAAAAAGAAATTGGAGACGTTCCCTGAGGGTATAAGAATGCTGCTGTGACTATGCATGAGTGGGAATTGTATAGCGTCTCTAACAAGCAAAATGGTTTCCTACAAATCAAACATACATAGAGCAAAGATCTTATGAATCCTAAAATGCATGCTTGTTAATGAGCTTGCAAACTGCATCACCATGTATTAAATGTCACTGACTTCCACATCATTTAGGCTCTGTTCACATCAAATTTTTGTCCAATATTTAACAAATGCGTTGAGAAAAAAGGATACAAAAGCATAGTACACTATGCTTTTCTATCCTTTAGAGTCCAGCAAAATATATATGCCTTAATTTTTTATTTTTTTTTACATTGGAACCCAAGGGGTACAAATGCAACTGTATAGCATCCGTCGGAGGCATCCATTTAATGTCTTAATGTCAAACTAATGTCAAACTTAATGTCAACATAGCCTTATTCTATTGCTGAACTTCATTCTGTATTCAGTACATGATGTGACACCCAACATATTTACAGCAAGAACAGGAACGTCAGAAAAGGCAGTCTGCGCAAATCTATGTCTAGTCAAATCCAAAAGGGGGCACCAAATGGCAATGGTTAAAGTAAAAATGCTGGCCAGAGATTGACTTGGATCCGAATTCAGGTTTGGTTCCGACGTACAAGTTGGAAGTGAAGCCAAGTTCAGATCCACATTTTAAAGTGGTTTTCCGCTTTAAAAATCAAACACTGAAGTTATTCAATGAAGTCTTGCGACACTTCGTGAATAACTGACTTCTCCTCACCATACAGCATTAATCTGAAATTTTGAGCGAATTAACTTCATATCTAGGATCTGAAACTCACATCGCCCATCACTAGCTGCCGCCATCACCCTCCTCTTGTGATATTGCCTCCTCCTCAGCATCCAGATCTGGCTCCCAGGTCCTCTCCATCATACAATAGTCCTCAGACTCCTCACCCTCCCTGCCACTTTAATCAGAATGTGAGATATCATGGTGGGCTCCTTGGACCCCTCCCCTGCACTGCATTTGCCCCAACTGCCAATGTCACTGCCCCCAATGCCAGTGCAGACTACAGGTGCCACTATTACCACCACCATCAACACAGCTATGCATGGGGTCCCCAGCCTCCTCCTAAACCTCCTCCTCAGGGCAGACCAAATGGTGACTGCTGTCACACATTTCTAAATTTCTGCACCCCTCAGTCAGGGAGCTGCAGGAGGACTTAATAAGAACCTTGTTGTGTGACTGTGATTCTGCTGAGATACTGCAAAGTGTTATTTAGAAAGAAAGATTTACCACCATCATCCTTGATGTCCATACGCTGCTATTGACAGAATATTGCACTGTGAAATACACTATTTCTGCTTGCTACTATTTGTACTACCACCCCTAACATCAACTGAGACTTTATTTATTACAACTAATGGATCTGGTCATTGTCTCCACTATCCATTGGTCCTGCCTTGCACCCAGCAAATGATCTATTTCCCTTATCTCAAATAGAATGTGAATTTGAGCTGAGCCCCAGGAACATAGCGTGGCCACTACACAGTGAACAGAGCTTTCTGCTTCAAGCTCTGTCCACTGGGCGCCGGTGCTGAGAACTGCTGAGAACAGCTGATGTGGGAGGTTGTTATGTGCCAGACCCTCGACAATATATAATAGGTCATCAATTTCTAGGACCTGGACAATCCCTTTAACTTTTGATAAGGTGTAAAAAAGATGAGTCACTGGCTCCTTTTCAGGGATTAGTAGTTGGGACTATTTGGATTTTCAATGGATCCCTAGTGCTTTTACTTTTTGGGCAATTGTTTTCTTTATATTGAGAATTGTTTGGTTTTCCACATAATAGCTGTACCCCAATTTTCTCACCCTAGTGATGCTTGTATCTTAATTAATATAGTTATGTTAGGAAATAAAGTTATGGCTCTTTAAAGGCAGTGAAGCAAAACTATAAAAATCCTGCAGTCAGGAAAATCTAAATAGGCTCTATTCTTAAGGGGTTAAAAAAAAGATACAATCTCCAATGCCCAAAGCTCTGCATTTTGCTCCCAGGCTGCATGATGTTCTCTGTAGAAATGACAGTTCAAAGAGGTAAAAAGAGGCCCCAAGTGATTTTTGTTTTAATGCTTGGCTGACTGGTTTTGTACACAAGCCTAGTACTGAAAAGCTACAACATTTTGGTGGGAAAAATACTTTAGAAAACAAAGAAAATGATTTTTTCTTCTATCTGATATTTTTAAAGAAAATGGAAAATGTTGCATCTGTTTGTTTCTCATGAATGAGTACACGCATTACATTCATAATGAAAGAAATCATTTAGAAAATATCAGTTACAGTACATGTCCGGGTTGGTCAGACAAATGTAAAAATATGAAAATACATGCAAAGAAAATTTGCACAATGCACCCTTAAGTTACATTATTTATTGGTTCTGGGACAACCTTTGTAAATTGCAGCCATTGTAACTTGAGTCTTTAAACTAGTAATTGATTCCAAGCCCCAATGCGTCATACCAAAATAAGAGAAATTGAAGATTTAAGAAAAAAAGGGAAATAAGTAATACAAATAAAGCAAGTCTTTATACAGTATATAGCTGTCAGAAATAGATGATGACAGCTGTAAATCATTATCTATGACGAGGAAAGGAGCTTCTTCAGGGTCCTGTATAGCACACAGTGGACCAGAAAAATAAAATGGAGCTACCTTCCAAAAGAATAGCTAATCCCGGCAAAGACAGAGGACAGTACAGGACATGTAGTACCACACTGTACTGTAAAGATAAGCTACTAGACAACCAATACAGGTGTTTACCAGAGAAAGGGCCATGTTGGTTTGATCTAAGTCTGAGACATTGTATGCTGAGTCTTGTTTCAATTTACAGTTGCCCAGGAAAGACCATTGTATGTTGAAAATTTTGTAAATTAAGGCCATTGTATCTTGAAGGGCCACTTGTATCAGTTAAAACCAACATAAATTAGATTACACAGTCAACGAAACACTGTGTTGCATCCTTAATTATCAGAACCATTTTGTTAGAAAATAATCGCAATGGATCTGTCTCTGCCAACAAAACATCTTCGCAACAGGTGCATGGTTCAAAGCATCCAAAAGCAACACCACTACTGCACAAACATGTTATGAGGTTGAAAAAACTGCAAAGGAAAAATAAAAAAATGCTAATTTTACATCCTATTAGAACATTCCCAATGTTGTGTCAAGCTTGAAATTTTAACTACAATTTTTCATACTTACCCTTTTTGGGAGCGCTCCCTGGTGTTACAGAGATAGGATGTATAAGTCCCAATTTTTGCAATTTGAATGTTGAAAGTATGTATGTTTTTGTGAGTTAGCGATTAAGCCCCATTCCTTGTTGGCCATAAAGTGAGTAGCAGTAATGTAAACTGCAGCATGTAAAGGAAGCAGTCAAGCTTATAGGAAACCTAATTATGCCAGGATTAGAAATAATCTGTGATGTATTAATGACATAAAACAAGAAGTCCCTGCATTTCCAGAAAATTAAATCACAATAGCATGAAACCCTACTTAGGAATAAGGTATATCTGTCTATAATATGCAAAGCATCGCTGAGCTTCGGACGAGGTAGTACAATTTGATTTTTAGAAACTGAGGCTTAATAAAAATGTGTTTTAAAGCTAAATCATTATAGGATTATGTATTATTACATATACTATAGGAAGAATATCTGATTTTCCAGTACTTTCCTGTCAATAGGATGAGATTGCCAGTAAATGAAACTTCATTCAATGAGTAATGATCACAATGAGTGGAGAAAAAAAATCCTTTTGATTAGGGTTCATTTCTAAAGGCTGGAGTCAGAATCCAAGATTTTCTTCTTCTTATCTGTACTGCTAATGAACTACAGTTGATCTGATCAATCCCTTTCACAGTTGCTTGTAATTATAAGCCTTTGAATGCAAAATCTCAGGAAGGATTCAATTTAATGAAGTGTCTCAGTTTCAAGCTACAGCTAAATACTATATGAAAATACTGAAAAGTATGCGCACATGTAGGTACACATCCTCTGCACCTATTAATTACTGTATTATATCATTTCAGGAGATATATGATTATTTCCAGCATGCTTCAGAAAATCAAACAAATACTGTGTATTGACTTACTCTTTCGTTCAATTTTAGATGCAAATGAAATGTGTAATTTTGCTTGATTTTCGTGCAACGGTGCTTTAAGTGGAAATAGTGAAATAACTATATTATCCTAAGCCTATATTTGTAATATTCAGATGAAATCAACCAGTTGGATACTTTAGATTGCATTTGGATTGAAAAAATATTTGCTATGGCATAAAATCCTAATAATTTCAATATAGCTTGGAATGACTCAAAAGCCCACATTGATTTTGTCAGTATTGTCATATCACACATCAAACTTGTCATATAACCCCAAATGTATTATTAGGAGAAGTTGATCTGAGGGCATGTTTGGTATTGGTTTCCTGACGGTTTATGGTCCTGTATGGACTCCAGTTCATGGTGGTATACAGCAGATATAGTATCTGGTATATAGAAGCGAGTAGTATTGTCAACATTCCTAGTTGGGGGTCAGAGGAACATTCTACCACTTTATGCCTTCTGCTGCATTGGCCTTGCCATCCCCTGTGATTCAATGACATTTTATCCCTAGGAATCTAGTGGATTTTGTCATCCTTGGAATCATGATGGCCTTTGCAATCTTTACTACATAGGGTAATTAATCAGGACCTTTTCATCTATGATAATCAAGAGGCCTACTTATCCCTTGTGATCCCATAGTCTGTTTCAGGACCAGGACAGCTGGGAATTTCATCATTTCACAAGCATTGGGAGGTAGTATACAATAGAGCAACAAAGAGTTGTATACAATGGGTATATGTATAAACCATCCATTTCTTAATTGATTTATTACAATATGTAATCTTCGGAAGAAAGGTGACTGGCACCAGAAATGATTTCTCAAAAATAATTAGACAGCTTGTAAGAAATGTATCTTCTCTTCCCCCTACGATACTTTAAACACCATTGAAACTAAATTTACTTGCATTTGGTATTATTACTCCAACTTTACGCCATCCTAGTATAGATTTCAATCAGGCACACAGATTTTGATCATGTGATAAAGTCCTAAATTCACTATATGCCTTAAAGAGGTTTTTCACCCCTGGGGACTTTCAGACAGACCCCGGAGCAAATCATACTTACCTGATCCCAGACCCTAGGTTTTGGCTCCTTTACTCCTCCGCCACACTCCTCTGCATCACACCGCCGCTGAAGCACTCCCTGCATCAACATCTGGTTTGATGTGGGTCATATGGCCACTGCAGCCAATGATTGGCCATTTTGGTGATATGTCCCCCATGCATCATATCACTAGGTCAAATGATGCATGGGGGACAATCAACCACTGTGGGTAGTAATTGGCTGCAGCGACCATGTCACTAGAGACCAGAGAGCTGGGAGTGAAAAAGCTGGGACTCGGGGCAGAGATCAAAAGGGCCCCCAAGGTTACACAACCACTTAAAGAAAGGATAGGATAAAAAATATAATTTTACATTCATCTGAGATAGCAACAAATAGTTCAATTATTGACAGAATTAACAAACTAAAAGTATCTATGCTCTATACTGTTGCTGCAATTACAATATCAGACAATTAAGTAGAGTATTTAAGTCCTTTCTTATTCAGCCTACAGCATCTTAGTCTCCCTCTGAAACCTATGTAATTAATCTTCAGGAAATCATACATTCATACATTGTGGAAATCAGATATGTCAGAGAGCGGTCATGCACTTCCCAGTGGTAATGCCCATAAAGTGCGCTCCTTTATTAGCACATTTTCTTTTCCAGACCTGATGCATTTCAAGAGACACCATTCACAGCTACTTCTTCTTCTCACGTTGTTCTTCTTCAAAGAACATTTCCACCAAATACTTGAAAGTAACAGAGTTGTTCTCTTGTGTAAAGTATTTTCATATTCTGCTGAAGCTTTTGTCAGTTAGCCTTGCCTCGTACACAGGTTAAAGATACTTGCTGGCAGCCATTACAGGGCATAGATCTTATGTGAATGGTATATAAATCTGTATTGTTACAACCCCCTTAATTGTACTATACCATTCTTTGGTATCATTCTATTTATCAGTCTCAAAATGTGCAAAAGTGCTATCAGTTTGCTGAGGTAGAAAATTGCTGTGCTATCAGTGGCAGAGAGAAAAAACAACCATAAAGATGACAAAAATATTTCAAAATTAAATATGTAATTGTCATTAGGCAGAATCACAGTGATTCCAAAGAACATTTCCCGCCAGGTAACATTTATACATAAAGGAGGGCAGCAAACATATATTCATACTGCTTTTGTTATACAGCTGCATTATAAATGTATGACTGGTGAGAATCCGTGCATATACACCACAAAAATACAATGTATAGGATGGTATTAAAAGGTGTGGCGGTTGTGTGTACTAGTAGTCAGCAAGATCTAGGCATTGTATATATGTGGTTATCAAGTTTGTCATTTTTTGTTTTTTTGCTTGACTCATATGTTTAAAAAATACTTTGTATTAAAAAGTGTTTTTTCAAGATCAGCAGGTGGACGTATTATGGTCGTACATTATTATACATTATTGCTCTGCTAAACTGTACCCCAGCTTTTGGATTCTGGTGCCTTGGACAGGCCAGCATACTGTATATCTTCTCATTCCTGCAGACTCAACCACCAGAGTAGCTCAGTTCTCCCCTGTAGGCTGTCTCCTGCTTCTTGATAGAATTCCTCTCCTCCTTGCAAACTGAGGCCTACCTCTGCTCTGCCTATAGAGCAAGTGAGCTCTCTGGCTTTTTAAAGGCCAGTGCTTGCATCCCAGCCAGTGGTCACCCAGGAGTGGTATCTGGGCAATAGGTTCTAATTTGCTATGTTCTTGCAAAGGTGTGCTGTTTATTACGTTCACCTGCTTATGTAAAAAACTTCTGCCTGTTGTCTGGATTTGATCCTTCGTTGCCTGACCAGATCTCCCTCTGATTTCTATTCTGACCTGTTCTAAACTGTCTACACTTGGACTGTTTATCTGATCTCAAAAGCGCTACCTGCCTTGACTCTGGCCTGTCCATGACTACAGTTTTGCCTAATCCCTCGGTGCTTGGCATCAGTGTCTTTTGACCCCCATGTTTCAGAAGTCACTTGAAAAGAGACTACTCCAAGAGTTAGCAGCTTGATAGAGTCCATATACTTTTACATGGGTTAAAGGGTGAAGACAGGGGGACTACTAGGATTACACCCTTAGGAGTAGCCCCAAGGTAAATCTGTTCAAGTGGCACAGTGGATCCACATCTACTTTGAAACAGAAATTAGTCGGTATATTTACAACCATGTGGACTGCTTATTTGGAGGCAAAATTATAACTGACTGCTTGAGTAACCAAACATAAACAGCACTGTCCCTCCCCCACACAGACTTTTCCCCAAATGACTTTACATATTTCATCAGAATGTGTTTAATGTGTAAAATGAATAGCAATTGATGGACTAGTGGAAAAAGAAATTTTTATCCAATAAATTGAAAATGTGGATGCTATGAATGTAACATTGGACTAAATACAAACAAGAGCCTACCTTGTCATCAGTGTCAATATTTCAGGCAGCCTGTTTGACAACTGCCAAGCCAAGAAATATAGGATAATCATCATAGAAAATATTGCTCAATCTTCCTTGAAATTACACATATTGGAAACCGGTGTCTTATCATTAGATTCCAATCTATCTTTGGAATTCACTTTGACCTACAATATATCTTTTCTAATTGTTGCATTGCAGCTTTCAATTGTGAAATGTTACATTATTCCAATTCAGTGACACGATATGTAGAACAGGCTGTGGGTATTATCATCAGTTACAGGGTCAAGTAACAAAAAATGCAGCTAGGGCTCACAAAAACCTATTGTCTGGTTTTGAATTGTGTTTTGTATCCAAACTGTTGAGATATCTAGATAATTGCAGAGAAACATATGTACATTCTTGAAGTATGAAATAGAACATTATGCATTGTTGATTCATATTTTCACTGAGGCTTTATTAATGCCACTTGAAGCCTTTATGTCTGTTCATTGCTCTTGGCATTAATGATGTCTGAGGTGACAAAAGTACTTCATAGTAGGAGTAGTATGTTCATGATGCCATCAGTGTTACTCATCAGAGGAGAGGGAAGAACTACAGAAATGAGTCAGAAGTTTAACTTCAGCGATTGCATAAAAGAAGGGCAACATTTCTGAATGCTTATGTATTCTTATTCAGTTTTTGTCAGTGATAGAGTTCAGTTTTTTCTCTGTTTATAATATATTATTATTATTATTATTATTATTATTATTATTATTATTTACACAAATTTTTCTTTCCCTTTCAGGTCCCTGACCAGAGAGTTGTACTTCATGGGAGGAGTCATGCTTTACACGGCCACATCTTGCTGGCAAACAATCCTGTGTGTGACCATGGTCTTGGTCTATGTGGGATCCACTGTTGGTTGTCCAGGTCGTTGTGATTGCTTACCACAAAACAAATCTGTCAGCTGTCATCGAAAAAAATTCACCTCCATGCCAGATGGAATCCCCATAGAGACTAAAATTCTGGATTTAAGTAAGAACAAACTGAAAAGTATTGGACCAGAGGATTTTTCATCTTATCCTTTGTTGGAGGAAATAGACCTTAGTGACAACATCATTTCAAATGTGGAGCCAGGAGCATTTAGTAATCTATATAATCTTCGTTCATTGAGCTTAAAAGGAAATCGCTTAAAACTGGTGGATTTAGGTGTCTTCACAGGTTTGTCAAATTTGACTAAGCTTGATATAAGTGAAAACAAAATAGTTATTTTACTAGACTATATGTTTCAAGGTCTTCATAATCTAAAGTCCCTAGAAGTTGGAGATAATCAGTTAGTTTTTATATCTCATAGAGCATTTAATGGACTGCTTAGCCTGGAGCAGCTCACTTTGGAGAAATGTAACTTGACAGCCGTTCCTACTGATGCCCTCTCACACCTTCACAACCTCTATAGTTTGCATTTGAAACATCTAAATATAAATGTGTTGCCTGAAATTGCCTTTAAGAGATTGTATCGTCTGAAAATCTTGGAAATAAGCAACTGGCCTCTGCTGGACATGGTGCCTGCTAATAGTTTTTACAGTCTAAACCTTACATTTCTCTCAATCACCAATACCAATATTTCAGCAATTCCTTATCATGCTTTAAAACACTTGGTTTATCTAACTCACCTAAACCTCTCGTTTAACCCTATTACTGTTATTGAAGCAGGAGTTCTGACAGATTTGGTTCGACTTCAGGAATTACACATGGTAGGAGCTCAGCTGCGCATTATTGAGCCACATGCTTTCCAAGGACTCCGGTTCTTGCGCGTACTTAATTTGTCTCAAAACCTATTGGAAACATTGGAAGAGAATGTGTTTCACTCCCCTAAAGCTCTGGAAATGCTCTGCATTGATAATAACCCTTTAATATGTGACTGCCGCCTAATTTGGATGTTACAGAGGCATCCAGTGTTGAACTTTGGGAGCCAACAGCCAATGTGTGCTAGTCCAGACAATATTAAAGAGAAACAATTTAAGGAATTCCACGCCACTGTATTGTCTTTTTACTTCATATGTAAAAAACCTAAAATTAAGGACAGAGAAATATTGCAGCTACATGTAGATGAGGGGCAAAGGGTTCAGATGAACTGCAATGCTGATGGAGATCCTCAGCCAATGATTTCATGGGTTACTCCACGTAGGAGAATGGTTTCTCCAAAGTCCCATGGAAGAGCCACAGTTCTTGGAAATGGCACTCTGGAAATAAGGTATGCTCAAGTTCAAGACACTGGAACCTATGTTTGCGTTGCTAGTAATGCTGCTGGAAATGACACCTTCTCAGCTTCTCTTACTGTGAAAGGATTTGTTCCTGATCGTTCTTACACGAATATGACTCCTATGTTCATTACGGAATTAAATGAAACAAACAGCAATGTAACCAATACAAACATGACATATTCCTTTGACCTCAAGACAATTTTGGTGTCTACAGCAATGGGTTGCTTTACATTCCTTGGAGTGGTTTTGTTTTGCTTCTTACTGCTTTTTGTGTGGAGCCGTGGGAAAGGAAAGCATAAAAACAACATTGACCTGGAATATGTTCCTCGGAAAAACAATGGGGCTGTAGTAGAAGCTGATGTCACAGGCACTGTACCCAGGAGATTTAATATGAAAATGATATAGTGGATAGTTGCCTACAGAGCTTTGTTTTCACGTGGTATTGTTTCTACCCACTAAAATATCCTGGCAATTTGGATTGCTGGGTGAAGACAGCTGTATGTAGCTGTAACTGTGTCAAATTGTTTTTTATGGAATTGGAAAGACCATCTGGAGATGCTCAAAAGAGGCCAGTGACCTATGGACAAGAACATGAGGGCATTTCATGGAGTTGTTTTACTAATTGTTTGCATTGCAAATATCGGCATTCTGGGGATCTCAGTAACAAACTCTTGGCTCATTCTCATGGACAAATACTCAACATTTTCTACCACTCTGAAAACTAAACAAGCAAACAAACCTACAGTGTAGGCTTTACATATAAAATGACACATGTCCAAAACATAGAGTGTACTTTGTATCTATAGATATCATTTGTTTAAGCTGAGCATCATTCTTTCCTGTTGGTTCCACTCTACAAATGAATTGGTATGGTTTATTTTATACAATTGCCCAACCTGAAGCAATACAAAAGAGAGATTGTGCTTGATCTCCACTAAAAAAAATGACTTCAAGAAGATCAACCATGGCTCTCATACTAAAGATCAAATGCAGCTGATCAATGACTGGTCAACCTTACAGAAATGACTCAGTGGGTACAAGTTGAAATGCCACACTATTTTTATGTGTATAAAGAGATCCATATTTCTATTTAATCTAAATTATAAATGTTTGAAATTTATTTTATATTTGAAATTGCAATGCCCCCTTTACAGATGTGTCTTTATAGATATTACCTTTTCAGCTGCATGGTTTTTAATATGGTAACCATGGGAAACTCGATAGAGCAAACACCTTTTTTTGTTTCTAGCTCACAGAAAACCACTTTAAGGCTAAACTGATGCTTGGTTGTATTTACTTGTGACAATATTTTTAAGGACATGTACCTAATTTGATACAGAGCTGAGTTATTTTTTATACCTAGTATCACAAACACTCCATTTACTGTAACAAAAAATATATGGTCTTTACTCAAACTGGAAGATACTGTTGACCAATTTTATTCAGTGAGATTCAAGAGTGCAGATCAGAATTACACAGTTGTATCTTATGAATTGCAGTAAATGCTAAAAGTTTAGTATTGTAGCAGATGTCTATATAAATCTAAGACAAACTCCTTTTTTTGCAATAGAAATAAATAAAGCTTAATAGGCTGTCCACTAAAAATTATTTTAAAAAAAAGTATGCATAAAGCCATCAAACACAGTGTTTTTGTTTAAAACAAAACTAATTATTTTATATACAGTACATATATGTGTCAGACACTATGGAAAGTATCTATCTGTGCTAATTTCTATACATGTGGCATTTCAAAGGTATATTCCTAAGGAGGAGAATCAGTTTATTTTCCTTCCTGATAGAGATGATTCCTGGGAGACAGCACCAATCATGTCCATGGAAGGTGTCAGATACTGTAGATCCAGTCCAATTTAGTTAATTAAAGTTGAGCTACAATACCAGTCATAAGCCATGAACAAGAATGTCGCTGTTTCTGAAAGAAAAAAAGCATTTGTTTTTTTTCCAAATCTTGGGCAATCCCTTAAATGGTGGAATGATAACTGTTCAGCTTCGGGAGAGATGTATTTATTTCTCCAAGTGACTAATATCATGTAATTCACAGTTCTCACAATACACTTGTTTGACTATGTTTGTTAAATCAAGAAATCTTATTTGTTCTGCTTCATGAAAATAATGACCAAAGGGCTCAAAATCTGAAAAAAAAAATCATAATTCTTACTGACCCATATCAATTCAGCTTCATTATGTCCCAGTGCTGTAATGCTAACTCACATTGATCCAGATAGGAGTATCTGTTTATTAATGTTCCAGTCAGTGAAAATACCTGTAATTTGTGCAAATTTTGATTTGAATGCTTACATTTATTTATTTTTTTCTAATTATAAATAACTGAAACACCAATAACATTTCAAGTGCTAAACATGTTCAAATAACAGCCAAAAAGCATAATAAAATTGAATCATTCTCTATTGAACTGCATGTGTGGGCCTTTCTACGTAAAATACTGTGTTGTGGTTCACTGTATAAAAAGCACTCAGGTTTTTATGATAACCTTTGTAGCACATGTGGTCATTCATAGAGATTTGTAATGCCCAGCTGTAGTTTTGGACAATTGATGATAAAAAAATGTGTCTACTCTTTGCCTTTTCTAGAGCTTCCATACAAATTTTGCTTTCAATTTTGCATTCATATTTTATAGGTAGTATTGAGTGAGTCAAAGTCTCCCAAGTGGACTTTGATCCGAATTTCAGAAAAAATTTGATTTGTTATGATGCCGAATTTCCTCATGTTTCATGATAACAAATCAATTTTTCCTAAAATGATGGCTGAAAATAAAAAAATATGCTCACCTAATCTACTTGCTGACGGAGAGGCAGTCTGCTCCCGTCTTGATTGAAGAAAACCCACCAAAGCACTTGTGGTGAGCATGATGACCTCACCATGTGATCACGCTGGGCATGATCACGTGGTGACATCATCATGCTTGCTGTAGGTCCTTTGGCAGGTTTTCTTCAATCAAGAGTGGATGGCCTCTCCACAAGCAAGTGGATGAGGTTTGTTTTTTTCTAACCCCTGATTAACCCCTGAAAGGCTTAATGTGAGTCACAGATTCCGAGATCAGAGTTGAACGTGGCATATGAGGGGGTTAAATGATGGGGGCAGAGCAATTGCCGTTCTCCATCATTGTGCCCGTTCCATACAATGGAAACTGATTTGTGACAAAGAAATTCATAACAAATCAAATTTATTGTTGAAGTTTGGCAAAGGAGCCAAATCGAATTTTTTAAAACTTTGCTTATTTCTAATTATAGGAGTATGCATCTCATGATCTAAGAATCCTAAACACATTCCATATTGTTCAATAGAAAAAAGCACATCTGTGAAAATATTTTTCATTGGTATTCATTGGTAGGTGAATTTCATATCATGAAGCTGTGGTTTATGCTTGGTATTAGAAAATTAGACTATCAGTTTTCTAAAGTCTCTTCTGTTGGTCTGAGCTGTGGGAGGCCAGACCATTGTTCTCAAAATAGCAACTGTGTTTTTTCTATGATGAGTACCATTGTCCATTCATTGTTACATGATATATTGACATTGGCTTATACTTAAGCCATCTAGTAACATAGTAACATAGTTTATAAGGTCGAAAAAAAGACATCTGTCCATCCAGTTCGGCCTGTTTTGCTACAAGTTGATCCAGAGGAAGGCAAAAAAACCCTGTGAGGTAGAAGCCAATTTTCCCCACTTTAGGGAAAAAAATTCCTTCCCGACTCCAATCAATCAATCAGAATTACTCTCTGGATCAACGACCCATCTCTAGTAACTATAACCTGTAATATTAATACACTCCAGAAATACATCCAGGCCCCTCTTGAACTCTTTTAGTGAACTTACTATCACCACCTCCTCAGGCAGAGAGTTCCATAGTCTCACTGCTCTTACCGTAAAGAATCCTCTTCTATGTTTGTGTACAAACCTTCTTTCCTCCAGACGCAGAGGATGTCCCCTCGTCACAGTCACAGTCCTGGGGATAAATAGATCATGGGAGAGATCTCTGTACTGACCTCTGATACATTTATACATAGTTATTAGATCTCCCCTCAGTCGTCTTTTTTCTAAAGTGAATAAGCCTAATTTTGATAATCTTTATGGGGACTGTAGTCCAGCCATTCCAGCTATTACTTTACATCTGTTAAAAACAAATTACCTACCCTTGATGTGCTAGCATTTTTCCTTCATCATGCTTGACTGATGGTTGTAGACTCTTATATTTGTACTTACAAATATTTGACAGACTCATTAGTGTATAAAACCTTATTCCACATCTCAAGTGTTCAGTATTGAAGTTCTACTGCATTCTTTTTTCATCCTCTCAGACCCACATGTTTGAGGTGTCTTCTCAAAGTAGAAGGATGCCAAGAAATACTTGAGGATTTTTTCTGATATAGATCAGGAGTAGACCTTAGTTTTCCTCATTTGTTTTTTTAAAGGGGTTGGTTTATCTGGGACATTAATAGCATATCGCTAGAATATGCACTCAGTGTCAGACCATGACCCGCACATTTCTCCAGAATGGGACCCCTGAAGTGACCAGATACAAACTGTGCATGTGCAGCCACACTCTGTTCACCGCCATGGGAGTTACGAAAATATCTGAGCAATGGCTCAGCTATTTCAGGCAGTATCAGAGTGGTAAACGGACAGGTGGCTGTGCTTGCACGTTACACTCTCCATTTACTGCTATGGGACTTCTGAAAATAGCTGAGTGCACTCGGTTGCCTATTTATTTTCTGAGCTTCCATGGCAATGAATGGAGAGTTCACAGTACATAGGTGAATGCTTCTCCTTCATTGGACCCCCCTCCTCCCCCCGTTCTGGAGATTGGAGCAGGTCCCAGAGGTGAGACCGCAACCTATCTGACATTGATGTCATATCCTAGCAATTGGCGATCAGTGTCCCAGATAGAAGAACTCCTTTAACTATAAAAGCTGCTTACTGCTGCTTACCTGAGGGTGATAGCTTTGGTGGTCCATGTGTTTTTCACTTATTTTCCTTGGAGTTCTCCTATGCTCATATCGACTATATATTATCTAATATAAGAAAATTTGATTTTGATAGTGGCTTGTTTGAATATTAGGATCTCTTGAAAGATTCTCATATTGTGAGGGAATCATGTTGCTTTTGCTAAGAGGACACATGTGAAACGTGTTGGTTTTAAAATTGAAAAGATGTCATGAGGAAATGCTTTTTTTCATCTGTGAATTGTGATTTATAAATCACATTCACTAGCATTGTAGTGTACTATGATGCTAAGTTTTGGTGTGGAATTCACATGAAAAAAATGTGCAACAAATTTTGAAGGTGTATAAAAGTATAAAGCAATACCAGCTCACCAGTTACCGGTTCTACAATCCCTGTGAACAGATCTCATTCCAACCAGACATACTCAACCAGGAAAATATAGCAACTATCTAGCTCAAGGATAAAAAGTATCCAGACTATTTTGTATAAACTTTAAAAAACAGATGATCATCCAAAAGGTGTGCAACAATCCTTGATCGTAGCATTAATCTTGTGAAATCTGCCACTACTTTAAACAAATTATCAGCTATCTCAGAAGCATTATATCGTCCTCTCAAAAAAATGGGAAGCCCTGCCACTCAATATAAAAGTGTCTGTGTTCTTTTGTTTAGTTCCCAGTCACGTGAATGTTAAATTATACATTAAAGAGCAAAGACATGTTCCAGGGTACATCAAAGGGGTGAGAACAAAAATAATAAATGGTGAATAAAATTAAAACCAGGTATGTTTCCAAGAAGTGGTAACAAGAAGTAAGTTAAAGAAGGTAAGGCTGTTTTCATGGCAGGTTATGAGGTTACATTCAATGTATACTCTAAAAAATGCTTTTGGTTACAAAATATACAATGGTACCCTAAAATGTTGTCTGGGCTTCAAAGTTGCATTGACCACAACTTTTTTTACCAACATTTTCTATCACTTTTGCACCCTGTTGATAAATCTAGCACATGCCACACCTCTCATATGGCTTGCTAGTATTAATAAATCTCATACTCTATACATCTAGACATGTACACCAAGTAAAATTTATGGGGTTCAGTGCAGTAAACTAAGCAATTCTGTAGTTGGTAAATCAATCCAATCAACTTATACACTCAAGAAAATATTTAAAAAAATCTTTTGATTCTCTGTTTATCCAATTTAAGCAGTCAATATTGTGAAATTGGTGAACTGATCTACCATTTTACATAATAAATAAAGTGCATATAATACAATAGTATTGTTTTTTATTATAGATAACAATTTATAATGTTAGACTTAGAATTTGCCATAGGTTTTCAGTAAGATTTCATATGTCTTAAAAAAAATACAACTTCTTCTATTTGGTTTAGAAATTAAAATTGCCATGATCTCCATCAAGCTTAATATGTTGGTGCCTGTCGACAGTTTATGCATTGAAACAGGAGAACTACTCATTATAATAATGAATGCTTAATGAAACTTATCTTAAAAGACAAGATACTGGTATTTAACAAGCCTTCAGAAAACCAAGTTATTAATGCTTTGTGTACTGCAGACGTTGCACTTCTATGCAGGCGCTCCCAGACAGCAATACAGATTTACTTAATGCTGCCCAATCAGCACTGCAACATAAGGATGTTAAGACATTGAGGTAGTAATGGATTTTGCAGAATGTGCAGTATTTTACTTAGGCTTTCAGTGGCACAGCTATATGTTATGATGTCTAGCTTTCACTTTCAATATAATTGGTATAACAAAGAAGGGGCGTACATAGAAATCATTGGGCCCCATAGCAAGAATTTTAATTGGGCCCTGAACTTCGGCCAATATATATACACAGTACAGACCAAAAGTTTGGACACACCTTCTCATTCAAAGAGTTTTCTGTATTTTCATGACTATGAAAATTGTAGATTCACACTGAAGGCATCAAAATAAATCACAGAAAAATAATATTATTAGTGCACAAAAATAGATGCAAACAATATATACTGTATAAACTAAGACCTCATTCTGATAAAATCTGAGACTCTTAGCCAATATATTTTGATCAAAACACATCTGTGCCCACCTACCCAGCGTCACGGTGGTCTCAGGTCAGGCAGGTCCTACGCTAAACCTAACTATACCGTTGAGCATCTATATCTAGGAGCGTGGATGCTGCACACATAGGTGTGTTGCTCCTAGTGACCTCTATGTGCATACAGCAACCAATGAGAGGAGGGGCAAACACACCTATATGTACCATGCAATCAAGGCGCTCAATTTGATAGGAAGAGCAAAAGTGCACAAGAATGCTACTCAAGATAAGCTAAGAGCGCATTCACACCTGAAGTAGCCACTCCCTCAGAAGGCATCAAAACTATGAATTAACACATCTGGAATTATATACTTAACAAAAAACGTGTGAAACTTATAAAAAGTGTAAAACATATAAATGCTGCTGCTCATTATCCACATCCCCACCCTCGTCTCATGTATCCTTCATCATCTCCATTCCCACAGAGATTCACGTGTATTCAGGATCATAATCCCTGGCAAGCAGAGCAGAGAAGAGGACGAGGCAGCTCTTTACCCCAGTGTTGTGACATAACTTGTCCTCCTGTATGATTAGGACAAGTTTTGTGTGTACTGATAGGACTGTGGCCATTTTATTTCTCCTAATTATTGCTCCCTAGACAAAATAAGCCATTATAACTAATGAAAGGTATTTGGGAGTATATTTATAATAAAGTAATATTTAAGTATTTTGATTTTCTTAATTCCTGGAGAACCCCTTTAAGAGGTGGAAGTCAATTGTCCCAGATTAAAGGGCATCTGTCAGCAGATGTGTACCTATGAACCTGGCGGACCTGTTACATGTGCACTTGGCAGCTGAAGACATATGTGTTGGTCCCATGTTTATATGTGCCCACATTGCTGAGAAAAATGATGTTTTCATTTGTGCAAATGAGCCTCTAGGAGCAATGGCGGAATCACTGTAGAGGCTTTTCTCTCTGCAACTGCTGCTCCCTCTCTACTTTAATTGACAGAGCCAGGCAGTAAAAAACCTGGCCCTGTTAATCAAAGTGTACAGTCATGGCCAAAAGTTTTGAGAATGACACAAATATATTTTCACATGATCTGCTGCCCTCTGGTTTTTATGTGTGTTTGTCAGATGTTTTTATCACATGCAGAAATATAAATGCAATCATATTATGAGTAACAAAAGCTTATATTGACAGTTAGAATGAGTTAATGCAGCAAGTCAATATTTGCAGTGTTGACCCTTCTTCTTCAGGACCTCTGCAATTCTCCCTGGCATGCTCTCAATCAACTTCTGGACCAAATCCTGACTGATAGCAGTCCATTCTTGCACAATCAATGCTTGCATTTTGTCAGAATTTGTAGGTTTTTGTTGTCCACCCGTCTCTTGATGATTGACCACAAGTTCTCAATGGGATTAAGATCTGGGGAGTTCCAGGCCATGGACCCAAAATCTCTGTTTTGTTCCCTGAGCCATTTAGTTATCACCTTTGCTTTATGGCAAGGTGCTCCATCATGCTGGAAAAGGCATTGTTGATCGCCAAACTGCTCTTGGACGGTTGGGAGAAGTTGCTCTCGGAGGACATTCTGGTACCATTCTTTATTCATGGCTGTGTTTTTAGGCAAGACTGTGAGAGAGCCGATTCCCTTTGGCTGAGAAGCAACCCCACACATGAATGGTTTCAGGATGCTTTACAGTTGGCATGAGACAAGACTGGTGGTAGCGCTCACCTCGTCTTCTCCGAATAAGCTGTTTTCCAGATGTCCCAAACAATCGAAAAGGGGATTCATCAGAGAAAATGACTTTACCCCAGTCCTTAGCAGTCCACTCCCTGTACCTTTTGCAGAATATCAGTCTGTCCCTGATGTTTTTCTGGAGAGAAGTGGCTTCTTTGCTGCCCTCCTTGAGACCAGGCCTTGCTCCAAGAGTCTCCGCCTCACAGTGCGTGCAGATGCACTCACACCTGCCTGCTGCCATTCCTGAGCAAGCTCTGCACTGCTGGTAGCCCGATCCCCGCAGCTGAAACACTTTTAAGAGACGGTCCTGGCGCTTGCTGGTCTTTCTTGAGCGCCCTGGAGCCTTTTTGGCAACAATGGAACCTCTCTCCTTGAAGTTCTTGATGATGCGATAGATTGTTGACTGAGGTGCAATCTTTCTAGCTGCGATACTCTTCCCTGTAAACAATGATGCCAAGCACCAGCCTCCTTTTAAAGTGTCCAGTGGTGTCATTCTTACTTAATCATGACAGATTGATCTCCAGCCCTGTCCTCATCAACATCCACACCTGTGTTAATGGAGCAATCACTGAAACGATGTTAGCTGGTCCTTTTAAGGCAGGGCTGCAATGATGTTGAAATGTGTTTTGGGGGATAAAGTTCATTTTCTAGGCAAATATTGACTTTGCAAGTAATTGCTGTTAAGCTGATCACTCTTTATAACATTCTGGAGTATATGCAAATTGCCATTATAAAAACTGAAGTAGACTTTGTAAAAATTAATATTTGTATCATTCTCAAAACTTTTGGCCA